>JANHGN010010344.1:18330-69651 GCA_024605025.1 Megaceryle maxima | reverse complement strand
TGTTTTTTGGTGTGGTTCTCTGGGTGTGTGTGTTGTTTGGTTGGGGGTTTTGGTTGGGTGGTTTTTCTGGGGGCTTGTTTTGTTGTGTTGCTTTGCTGAGGAAGCCAGCCTGGTTTTACAGAGCCAAAGGAGAAGCTGAGTCTTTGTCCTGTAGTTCAGTTTTGGGGAGCAAACACTGGCTGCAGAATAGCTCAGGAGGTTACGGAAACCTCTCCTAATTCCTGGGCAACCTCTGAACCTTTTCCCTCTCCAAATTTAGCCATTGCTTTGGGCAGCTGCCTCCTCCCACTGGCACCTGCATCTTCTATGGCACCGGAGCTGTGCTGCAGCCCCTGGACTGGCGATGTCCCTCGACATGAATGCTCAACCTGTCCTGGAGCAGGAAAAGGTGGGGTTGGCTTTGCATGGTTACCGTTGCTGTTTACCACCCTTTCCAACTGCTCATGGCAGAAATGAGTGGAAAAAAAGCCTTCGGCACTCCTTATTACACCCAGAGCCAGCAGGCTTGCCAGCCTTCCAAATGTGTCCTCCATGAAACAGCTCATTCATTCATTCTGCAGCAGGGACACGTGAAAATCACATCATTTCCCCAAGGAAGAACAGCAGCAGACTTATTCTGAAAAGATCCCTGTGCTACCAAAGCAGCAAGTCACCTGTCAACTGAAGCAAGCTGGAACATGGCTGATCTTTATGGGACTGAGCATCACAGAATCATTCTGGTTGGAAGAGACTTTTAATATCAAGTCCAATCCATCACTGACAGATCACCTCAGCATGTCACTCAGCACCACATCTCCATGGCTTTGAAACCTCTCCAGGGATGGCAACTCCACCACTGCCCTAGGCAGCCTGGGCCAGGCCTTGACAACCCTTTTGGGGAAGACATTCTTCCTCATGTCTAACCTAAACCTCTCCTGGAATATCTTGAGGCCATTTCCTCTTGTCCTATCTCTTCTTCTTTGGGAGAAGAGACTGATCCAACCTTGGACTAAGCTCTTTTCAGGGAGTTGTTGAGAGTGAGAAGGTCTTGATGATGGTACATCATAGCTCCTATGGAGAGGCATGCAGAGAGGGAGATTCTGTGACCTGTTTGTTTATACTGAAGGTGGTGAGACACTCGCCTGAGCTGCCTGGAGAGGTGGCTGATGCCCTGTCCCTGGCAACATTCCATGTGAGGTTGGATGGGGCTCTGAGCAACCTGCTCTAATTGCAGATGTCCTTGCTTAGAGCAGGGGGGTTGGACTAGATAAGCTTTAAAGGTCCCTTCCAACCCAAATCATTCTACTAAGTGAAATGCCAGTAGGTTGTCAGCTGTCCCAAAAACTCCTATCTTAAGTCAGATATGAAGGTAATAGCTGAATGTGTTCATTGACCTCAACACAAGGCTCCAGAGATGCATTACCCTACCTGGGATCGAAACCCAGAAAAACAAGAGGAAATTGCCCCTTACAGCAGCACCTACTTGACCCTAGCTCCAAGAAGCACTGTCCACCTCTTGCTCTGCTGAAACCTTCCAGTACACTTACAGCACTTTTGGCTGTGACCTGGTCTTCTGTTTAACCTTGTCCCGGCCTTTATCCCCAGAAGTGGCTTTGGAGATGATAGGAGCTTGTACTTATGCCCAGCTCTGAAGAAGTCTCATGGCAGGGCCATCTTTGCTACTCTCTTGAAGCGCTTATTTTGGGCACCTGTCCCAAACCTTTTTTCCTGTGCTGATTCAAGGTGAAGTTATCAACAGACAGAAAATAATTGAGCTATAAATTAGATGATTGTGGTCCTTTTTTTGCCTGTAAGGTCATCCACTGTGAATGAAATGCTGCTCACAGGCTGGGGCTTAAGCTTTAATGAAGACCTAAAATCACATTGAGCACAAATATGGAGAAGACAAAAGCAACTTGCAGCTATCTCTGAGAGGTGAGACAAGACGCTGCCAACAATCTGTGAAGGCAGAGGGTTAAATCCCCTCGTATGCCCCATCTGCTCCGGCTCTTTGTACTGGTCTCAGCACAACCTTCACCAACTGCCCCTAATCTTCTGCCTCAGTGAGGACAACTTCTCTGGTGACAACAGTGTTTTGTGTGTCCACCTAGTGAGGGCTGGCTGTGCCAGCACCCTCCCAGGGATGAACACATTTACTAGACTGCAGCTCGGAAACCTGTTTCCTGCTGGAGACCCCTCAGGTGTAGGGTATGCACCTTGGCGGTTCAAGCATGATGAAAAAGGCCATATCCTGCCTTTTTTCCCTCAGTCTAGGTGAGCACATCAGAAGGTGAGCTCTGGCAGGGCCTTTATAGGATGCACAGAGCAAAGAGGGGATCCTGCTGCACAGCTGTAATGAACCAGGATGCCACAATGGTCTTTCAGGGCATCCTGGTACTTCTTCACGTCCCAAGCCTGGCACCTTATGGGCATAACAATACCAGCCAGTGCCCCAGGTCCAAGGGAGAGTGCAGGGCCAAGAGAGCAACCTGCTGTGGAGCTAACATCAAAGGATTTTTGTGTATCTGAAGAACCAGTTCAGTAATTTGACATTCCTTTCTGCTTGGCAGCCGGAAGGCTTTGGTGAAGCAGGAACGTGTGGTGATGTACCGAGTACAGCATGTACATTGCTCGTGCTGACAGCAGCATGTTCTCACTAATTTCTCCATTGATGTATATCCTTGAGTGAGGCTGTCCCTGACATCTTCCTTGCTGTGCCACAGAGGAACGTAAGCCTCCTCTGAAAACATCTGGTCATCTAGTTTCGCCAGCTCTCTGCTCCGCAAATCCCTGGATCAAATTAGGTGCTCGTGGGCTGAATGAAAAGCCATTGTACGTGAACGAATCCCCCGCTGAGATCTGCATCTCAGAGCAGGCAACAGATAAGTCTGCAGGATGCCAGTGCTTCCTTTCAATGGTTTGTTTCCCTGGAAGAGTTGATCTGGCTGATGCCTTAACAGTGGGAGGACCGTTTGGGGCGATAAGATGCAGTAACCAGATACCTGTCAAGGAGGTGCTCTCCCTGTGCCTATGGCATCATCCTGGCAGCTGAATTAATTCCCCATGAAAGGGAACAAGCTCAGAGGGTGTCCAAGGACCACCTCTGTGTCCAACATCTCCTAAGGGTTGCTGACTCTTCTGATGTTCTGGGGTGCTTAGGGTGCATTATGTGGCTTTAAGCTGACCTGTATGGCTATAGAGATATAAGGTCCTGTAACAAGGAGTGCATCAGAGGCAGTAGTTTCCTCCAGCTGTGCTTTGGTAGAGCCCAGGAGCACTGGTTTGGGTCAAGGCTGTGCAAGCTGATAACCAAGCATAGGGTTGGAAATGACCTCAGTCTCCAGAGACTCTCAGTCCAAAGAGCAATACCAAATAGGTCAAAGGCACAAAGAGAAAGGAAAAACATGTCTTCGCCCCACCCCAAACCAAGTACGTCCAGATCACAAACTAGTGGCCCACAGGCATCACAGCAAACTTGGCCATAGGGTTTTTAACTGGGGTGGGTATGGGTTATTTAAAGGAGGATGATGCAGGGGGAGTCTAGATATACAGCAAACAAGGGCCAAATCTTCAGAACTGAACAGCAGGAGCAATTTTTACAGAAATGACCTTAAACTCTTCACAGAAATGTCAGTTTGGCCTGTATTCAACTAGCATGAGGAATACCAGAGAGAGAGAGAGAGATTTGTTTCCCACCCCATAAGAGGCCAACCCTGGCTGAACTTCTCCAATCATGGGATAGAAGCTGGGATTTTCCTTCTCTACCACGAGAAGGAACAGGGAGGAGAAAAAGGCAATTTTAAGGCCTCTGCAGAGGTTAGGAGAGTTTTCTGAAGGTTAAAAAAAAAAAAAAATTAAGAGGGACTCTTAGAGATTGTGTTTGTTTCTTTTCCACAGCTTAAGCTTTTGGGAAGGTGGGGAGCTGTGGAAAACTTGTTTATAAAAGAGAACTCTGCAGTCTCTTCAGTTATAGACAAAAATCTCAGTGTTTTGCCTGTGTGACCAGTCCCAAGCTGGGATGAAGCACACAGAATGTGTTCGAAGTTGGCTGAGCTGCTCCTGGGCATCACAGTGCTGGAGATCATGGTTGCCTGAGGTTGCAAAGGAGTTTTCCAGAGACATCCTCTAGAGGAGGTGCTGGGTCTGGTTGCTAGGAATAAGGTGGGCAGAGCTGTTTAGGGGTGTCTGATTTGGGGCAGGAATGCCGTGCTCTTGACCTGGAGCTTGTTGAGTGATGCTTTGGATGCTTGCACCTTTGGGTCATGGCCCAGGTCTGCTTTCTCTGAACAGAGTAAGGAGAGTGGCTTCATCATCCAGAGCTGAGGCAAATACCTCCAGCCCTGAGGTATCATTTGAGGTGACAGGGGTTAATATTGTCCACAGGTAGCTACACTTGCTGCTGGGCTGGCAACCACGAGAGAGTGAATCGGAAGGCATTCAGATGTGCATTAGGAATGGAGATTTCTCTCAGGATTAGTGTACTGCTCAGATATCAGAGTACTCGGCTTGGAAGCAGCAAAAAGAGAGCTGCTTTGCAAAGCAATCACTTTTTTTTTTCTTTTTTTTTTTTTTTTTTTTTTTTTCATATAAAAAGGCCCTTTTCATGGGCTGGCTTCCCATGCTTGCTGCCTGTATTTTTTTGCTGGACTCCACAAGGTGGCGCAAAGAAACCATTCTGTCGGGAGGAGAATGTCCAGACTGCTCAAACTGCACCTTTCAGCACTGGGTCTGCACCCGTAGCCGGTTGGGAAGCTTCAGCTCTAGCCTCCGGCAGAACTGGGAAAAGTTTTACGCGGGGCTTATTCCTTCTTAGCTCAAGCAGTGTTTTGCTGTGTGCTAAAAAGAACTTAACGAGCTTAGTGATGTGCAGCACGATGCTTTTGTTGTTGGGACCTTGAAAAAAAGGCAAGGACAGGGGGTTGGTTGTATTTTGTCTGTTGCATCCATGTGAGGATACCTCCCCTTCCCCATAGCTGGTCAGAGGGGCCCTTCTGACATCAGATACCCATGATGCCCCTGGCCCTGGGTGCACCCCAGGACGAAATGTGAATTACAGCAGAAAAAGCTGCAAGAAAGTGAGCCTGGCTCTAGCTGGACCTTTATCATCAGTGCCAGCAAAGGAGGAAACCACAGCTACAGCTGCAGCCACACAGGAGGTTGTTTTTCTTTTGTAAAGTGGAACACACTTTCTGGCTGCAATGGGCTAAAAAATTTCCCTTTTCCTCTCAATCCAAGGACCCCCCTCTGCCTTTCCCACTGCTCATGGCCTTGGTGCTTCTTCTCAAGTCTGGAGACATCCATGCTGTAGCCTTCTGCCAACTCTATCACACCCCACACACCATCCTTTACCCCTCCACCCAGACTGTTTCTGAGTAGCAGCTCTCCTTTCCAGACCAAGCAAGCCATGCCCCATTCAAGCCACCATAAGTCAGATGCTCCAGTTTTGCATCACCCTTTGAAAAACAAAATCACAGACTGCCATTTTGAACTGTGCCACAGGTGCCTTTCCTGCACCAGCCCACTTCCATTGTCACTGTTACTCCCAGGGCAAAGCAGGCTTGGCAGCTCAGATGGTGGGGGGCAGGACTCATATGACTCACCCAAAACCACACCAACACAGACAGGCCTCTGGTTTCCCCTCCAGCTCACTCACCCAGCCTGCCTCAACGGCTGGAGGAAAAGCAAAGCAGCTTATGTTCATTTATTAGTGGCCGTAGCAAGAGGCTGTTGATAAGCAGATGACTTATCCAAGCATCTCCGGTGGCCGAGCAAGATCAGCAGTATCCTGAGGAGGCAGCATGTCACGGGGAGTTTGTGTGGTTTGGAGAGCTTTGCTGGGGGCTTGTTTCAAGCCAACTCACTTCCATTGCCTGCTTGGGGCTATGCAAGTCACCAGGTTCATGTTTTACATCTATAGAGACAAGGCCTGCTGTTGCTGAGGACTTTTTTAGGTGTGGGGAGGTGACAAGGCTTGCAGAGGCTTTGGAGAGATGACTGGTGTTTCACAGACTAGGAGGTACCTAAAATCTGGCAGAGACAAAGGCTTCTTGCCCTGTCTGTGTGGCTGGGATGGCAGAGGTGCTACAGAGGGTATAGGTTAGGGCCTGAGCTGGGGGACCTTAGCACAAAGCTGCCGCTGAGGTGCTAGCTGGGAGTTTCATGGGTGATGCTCAGATGAAGGACTTCATCCTTTGATATTTCCACAGCCAAGCCTGCACTGCAGTAGGCTGGTGATCTCAAGTGCAAGCCTGCAGAAACAGGAAAGGAAGACAGAGACCAGCTTTTGCCCTCCAGCACCTCCTGCAGTCTCCTTGTGCCCCAGCCAGGTCTACTTGGACACAGCCATCCCTGTCCCAGCTGGAAAGCCATGCCCCACAGCACAAGGCCTCAGGGCCAGGTAAGTGTCTGAGAATGCTGGCTTGCACTACCACTGCATCATATATATATAAAAATATATGTATTAGAGGCTGGAATACTTCTGTCCTGGGAGGATAGGCTGAGAGCATTGGGGTTGTTCAGTCTGGAGAAGGGAAGGCTCCAAGGAGAGCTTATTGCATCATTTCAATGCTTAAAGGGGCCTTTATGAAAGATGGGGACAGACTTTTTATCAGGGCCTGGGGAGATTTAGACTAGAGAGAGGGAAGAAATTATTTACAATGAGACTGATGAGACATTGGCCCAGGTTGCCCAGAGAAGTGGTTGATGCCCTGTCCCTGGCAACATTCCAGGTGAGGTTGAACGGGGCTCTGAGCAACCTGCTCTAGTTGCAGATGTCCCTGCTCACTGCAGGGGGGTTGGACTAGATGGCTTTTAAAGGTCCTTTCCAACCCAGAAACAGTCTATAATTCTATGAAAAATATATGGAGTAGCATATAATGGGTGCATCCCACAGTGACACAAGTGTCTCTAGCTCCATCTGGGTAAGCAGCATGTCAGCATGGTCACCTGCAGGGTTAGGCTGTGAGTGATGGAAAAATGAAGAGGTCTGACATTGGCTCCATGTCCTGGAGCAGCAGATGAGAAGACAAGAAGCACAAGAGCTCCCAGATCCCAGACGCTCGCTACATCAGCAGAGAGCAGCCCTCCAGGCTGTCACATCCCCAGGGATGGTGGGTGCCTGGGCTCTGAGATGCACCTCCCTTTGCCCCAGGGAGAGATACCAAGACAAGGGAATGCAAGGAGCTTTCCAGATTCAGGGAGCGGATAATTGCAAGAAGGATTCTTTCCTCACCTTTCCCTCTCTGCAGCCTCTTCATATTAAGAACAACTCTGTCTTCCCTCCCCCTGCCTTCTTGGAGCCCTGGCAAGTGGCTACATCATCCCAGAAAGGTGATGGGAGCTCTCAGCCACCAGCATGCTCAAAAGAGGATGGAAATAATGGTGCTCACTGGCAGTACGGGGCAGAGATGGACACATGGAAACTCATTAGAGAGCAGATCGACTAGTGACGCTCTCCTTAGGTGACCTTGCTGGGAGCATTTGCACTGTGCCAAGGCTGACGGCTGTCTCCCAACAGTACTTCCCATCCCTCCAGGATCACGTCTGGTGGAGAGAAAAGCAACATCCTCTGTATTTTCTAGCTGGAAGGTGTCTCATGTCTTGAACAAGGAGGACAATGAAGCACTGGGACATCTTCAGGAGAGACCAGGGTACCTTCTAGAAGCTGGAGCTTCAAAAATAGAGTCTAGGGCTGGAAACAAGCTGCAGCTCAAAACAAATTCTGTGGCTGGTGATCAATCTACCCAGCTTGTGAGCAAACAAGGTGCTGCTGAAAAGCACAGGAAAATTGGCCTGGGGATGGCTGCCAGGGCAGTCATGGCTAGGAGGTGCCCAGGGTTAGGCAATAAGAATGGAGCAGGTCTCCTTTAAGGCCAAACTATCACAGGGAGCTTCTTCAGGATCTCTGCTGGTAAGTCCAAACCCAAGCCACAACAGGTATCATGGACATTGGTAAAAAAGCCACATGGTTATGGAGGTGACAGGTTTCATCTGGACTTCCACAGAACTTCAGAGCACAGGGCTAAGCCAAAGGCACTACCTATCTACTTGTCCCTAGACTTGGACCCCATCTTCTGAGCTCTACACCTTCATTCCTATTCCCGCATTTGTCCCATCCTACACCTGCCTAAACTTTCTCCAGCCCAAGACATGCCTTCCTGCTTCACACCCTTGTTTGGAGTAAAGGCAGAGACATCTCTGAGCAGGATGCACTTGGGCAGGTCTGGGAGTGCTGGAGCACTGCCTCTCATCGCAGAGGGTTACTGGGAGGTACCAGAAGAAAAGATAATTATTTGTTTCAACATTCATTGAAAATAAATAGTTTGAAAACATCCCAAAACATGGGCACACACCCACAGCCAGTGACTTAGGAACAATGAGCCCATAAAGACCTCGCAAATTAGCTCAGAACACTTTTCAGCCTCTACAAAGGTAAGAAAAAAAAAAAGTAGGGCTAACAGGGTGAGGGAAGGAGAGTTTTGCCATTAGGGCATCTCAAGGATGTCAGCAGAGGTGCGCCAAGCTGCTCTTCAGCAGCAGTGACTGGCCCCAACACCTGCCCTCCGCCTTCTCCACAGGGTCACAGGTAGCTAACCTCTGGCCCCATTCCCCAGTGCTGAATCTAGAAATCACTTATTTTGACACTTATTTTCTACTTAATAGCTCAGAAATTCATGTTTTGATTCTGGTCAGGTGCCAAGCATAGCTTATCTCTACCCCTCTGCCACATGACACGATGCTCCTCAGGAAGCTGAGAAATGCATCGTGTGCAAGGTCTTAGGGTAAAAGGATTTAGGTTTTGGCATTTTCATGTTAGATAGCTCTTTCTGTGGACTCACAACCACTTGGTCGTTGCTTCCAGTGTTTTAAGTGTTTTTGAAGGCAAAAGAAGATCAGCTTTGTAACATGATGCTCAGGAACAGCCCATGGGAAACAGAACCCAAGCCACTTCGTCCTAGTTCCCATGCACCCCAAACCCCCCATTTGGTGAGGTAAAGGTGCTCAGTGTCCATGGGCATTTCCAGAGCAGAAACCATTCTGCCTTCGAGGATCTCCTGCCTGGCCTTGGAGAGGAAATGGTTTCGTTTGTGGTGTCTGTGTTGGGGTCCTCTGCCTTTCCAGAACTTCAGGGCTTTCATCACAGAACATGTTGAGCCCCTTCTCAGTCCTTTGTCCTGATTCCCATCTTGGGTGAATTAAAAGAAAAAGCCAGCTGTGATTGTGTGGGCAGTTAACAAGACCTCCAGGAGGGTTTCTGTTCTGGGGTTTCCCTCTGGTAGGTATGGTCTGCTTTTGCAGTTCCCAGCTATGAAGCCTTTTCCTAACTGTTTCTAGGCTTGATTTTTCCTCTTTTTGACACCCGTGGATCATTACCTATCTCCAGGGACATGCCTCTGGTGTCCTTTAGACAGCTTGAGTCCTTTGTTATCATCTGCTTCATTATCATCCCTCCCCAACATCATCTCTTAGCAGTCAGGCAGTAGCAAAGGACAGGTGTTGGGGGTCTTTTTCTTCTTTGCAGTGATATCATCCTCTTATCATGGTAGAGTCCCCCCCTGGGCTTTAGCAAAGCAGGAATGAGTTCAGAGATGACAGCCTGTGCCTTCAGACAGCCTGGAGCAAGCACCCTACACAGGCACAAGCTGCTTCATTTCTCAGGAGGTTAGTTCTCTAAAACAGTGCTTGCTTCATTTTTGACCCTGCTAATTGTCTAAACAGGAATATCCAGTTAGTGCCCTAAAGTGATAACTCTGATCTTCTTCATGTCTTTGTAAGATGCTCAGGCTTTTTCCAGCTTCACTGGTGAAGCCTCCAGCCCCTTCCACAGTGTTGCTTTCCATACAGATAATCTTAAAACAAGTTATTGCCACAGGCTCAAATCCCAGGAACAGCATAATTATATTTAAGATTTAAAGGGGAAAAAAAAAAAAAGATATTAAATTATCAGGGGCATTTGCTGGGATTTCTTGAGTTTGATGTCAGCTGCAAAACTTCCACTTTGTCATTGTCAAAATGGTGTGGAAAATTCTAGGTTTTACTGTGAACTAAATGGGACTATCCTAAAGTAGTGCAGCTGGTTCATTCCCTGCCTCAAGACAAGGTGACTATGAGGGGATACTATGTGTTTAAGCTGTTTGCAAAAACCTCCACCTCTGCCAGTGTCAATTGAGGAGTCCTCAGGCTACTCTAGGCTATTGCAATAGGGGGCATGTGGGTTAAAACCCAGTCCTCTGAGACAGGTTAGGTCATAGTCTCCACAGGGAAGGGGTAGAAACTTGACTGTCCTGATCCAGTCTGATCTTGTTGTGGAGCACTGGGAAGGATAGAAATCAGTGCTCTTATAGAGGAGTGGGAGTGGACAGGCTTGTCTAATGAGCAGTCTCCTCTATTCTAGATCTCATGGTCTTTGAAGTATTGAAGTGCTCTTAGCCCAATCCATCAGCATTTCGCATTTGAGCTGTATCGAACCATTTGTCATTGGCTTAACTCCTACATCTGTCTTAAAGTCAGTGAAGAACTTCAGCAGGAGCCAGGTGCTGGTCCTAAAGATGTTTCTCATGTCCCAGACCATGGGTAAGATTAGTGTGGTATCCACAGTCCACATAGCCCAAAACAGTCTCTGTTTTCAGCTGTCACTGCTGCCTTGTGATAGGACACAATCCGTTAAGACACCTATGGCTGAAGTGATCTTGAATTTGTGTTGATTTTGCAGGGATTTACTTGTGTTTGTTCAGCTACTGTTTACCTTAGTAGATTAGAGGATGATGGCCTTTGCCAAGTGTTTTACCACCTGCCCAGAGGCAGATGCTTGAATTATGTTCTTGGTTACTACAAATGATGTATTCCCAGAGGACCGTGCAAGGGAAAATCCTGTTCCTGTGAGGAAATTAAAAATAAAAATCCTTAACTTCTGGTGGGAAATTTCCCAGATAGCTTTTTGTTAAGCAGGTGTCTGGGTTTCCCTTCATATTAAGGCACTAACATGTGAATAAAGGCATTTTTGCCTTTCTGAAGGCAAGTGGGAAACAGAATAGGGATGGTTCAGTCTTGATTGTGTTGGTAAAACAGGTAAGGAAAGGGGAAATAATACTGATGCATAGGAATATAGGGCTGTGAGTGGTATGAGGGCAGTGTGGTGAACCTCAATTAGGTTTTTGTGTGGGCTTCTCTGTAAACAAAGATGTAGTGTTTCTCACGTCTGGTTGAAAGTAGGTTTGTGGAAACCATTCATCAAAAATATTATTAGATCGGTATTAGAAAAATGGGGGTAGATAAGAGAAGGAAGAGATCATTTATCCTACTGAGCCATCATCCAGACTAAAACACCATGATGTTCCCATGGTTCAGAAAAACGTTCTTACAGCTTCCCATCTATAAAGGATACTCCACAAACTTTTTTTTAAGTTGTTGGTGATGGTAGTTTTCTAATTACAACAGATGTCAGGGCACCATTGTCCATGATAATTAATGTTGCATGGCTGTTTTCTTTAAGCAAGGCTGTTGAGGTCATTCCAAATGAGATGTGGTCATGCTGTAACATAATTAAATAGTTGTATTAATAGATAAAACCCGTAACAATCCCTTGCAGGCCACGTACAGGAATAGCAGTGGCCTTGTACACCCCTTCCCCATCCCATTTGCTCTGCTCTGGCATGGCAGAGATGATAAAAGGTCTTTGTAAAACTGCCAAGAAGCTGAAGGGAGAAGGAATGCCATTCCAGCCCTAAGAGATCTCATGACTTGGAGATGATTGCTGGGGGATGGTGGGAGAGGCAGAGGCATCCACGCAATTGCCTCTACCAGCAGTAAAGGCTTCCTCAGGGTCAGCAGCAAGATGTTTGCTGCAGCCTTGTTTGTTGGAGCTGCCCTGCTTTCTCTGTGCTCCTGTGAATAAGGGTCTTGTGTCCTCTCCGCCTGTGGCTTGGACATGAGCTAGAGCTGCTGGTGGATGCTCCTGGTCTGACTCTACCCGACTTTTGGAAATGCCTCTAGTGTGGTCAGGTGTTTGGGATGACCCTCTGATGATGGGAGCCAAAACACCCATTAGAGTCATCAGGGAGTGAGGAGCAAACCTGCAGCTGGTGCCATTGTCAATCAACCCACCCCCCAACCATGATTTCAGCAGCTTATCCCCATCAGCCTGCTGGTTGTTGCCTGCAAGACCCTGGTATCCCCCCTCCAAGGCTGTGGGTGTACCACGCTGTGCTGCAGTCACCCCAACATGGTGATCCACCACAGAACACTGTGTGAGGTGGAAGTAGCATGATGTGTCCTTCTCCTGCATCTCGAGGTGTCATTTGACCATCTGTTTCGGTTGTGGCTGCCTGAATGTACCAGCACTGGTTTTACATGCAGGATGGTGGGAACCTTGTGTAGGTACCTCTTCTCTCTCAGGCACTTGGGGCAGCTGTTTGGAAAATCATGTATCATTATATTTAGAGGAATTGTTGAGGTTTTTTTCCCCCTCAGTTTGGCCAAGCAGGGCCCTCTGCACCAGGAGATGCCAGGCTGAAAATGAGGATGGGGGAGTGAGAGTGCTGGCTGGTTTTACTGGGGTGGCATTTGCTATTTTTAGAAGTGACTGAAGAGTATCTTCATCTGTTGGTTCTGCTGAAGTCTGCTTATGGGTTTACTTCCAGTTATCAGAAAAAACACTGTAAAATGTACAGCTGGAGAAGGTCCAGGCCACTTGTCCTATGTATCATTCACAGTTGTCTTACAAAAGATTACCAAGAACTGCAAAGACAACAGCTCATGTGAATTTTAGAAGAGCAGCCCTACATCTAGTAGGGCATGATTCTCTTAAAGGTTTCCCAGAAATCCCATTCTTCTATCATCTGTCAAGATTGAATATCAGAAATTGAGCCCCAACTCCACCCATACCTGCTTTGCCAGGAGAGGCTTGGCTTGTAACACTTCTCTCTCCCACTTTGCCACCCAGGTGCCCAGACCCCCAGCTCAGCTAGACTTGAGGTCTTGAGCCTCCAGCTAGTAGGAAATGCACAACTCACCTTGTCCTTCCCGTCCCTGCTCCTAACTCCCACCCCATGCACACATGTTCACCACAATTTCACATAATATCATCTGGCCCTACATCATGTGATAGTGTCTGTGTGTCTCCCTGCTTATTTGTTTGTTTGTGGGGCTTTTTGTTGTTGTTGTTTTTTCAATGAGTTCAAAAGATTTTGGTAGCCTTTATTCATGTTTGGATGATGGGGGAAAAGAGCTGTGGACAGGCAGGGTTAATTGTCCGTCTCAAAGCAGAGATTTGCTGGGACTGCAAAGCTACAAAATTCAACAAACTACTTTGAAAGAGGAGGGGAAAAAAAAAGTCTTTCTGTGCTGACACATACTCCACTGAGCAGAGGGAGGAGGGTTGCCGTGAAGAGATGCAGTTCCCAGGCCAACAAAATACTTGAAATTTATTCTGCGGACCTGTGATGTTTCCTACAAGATGGTTTTCTGGCAAAATTATCACTTTTTGGGGGTAGTGGCACTGCTGAGCACTTGCACTTTTTCCTGTTTTCATTGCACGGCAGGCCATATCTTCCTGATTTTATACAATCACCATATCCTTTTGGAGAAGAAAGTATGTGGATCTGGGCAGTGCAAACTCCAAGGTTGGAGCTCCTGGAGTAATTGTACTGACAGGCCCTGGAACAGGGTCTCATTGTGATGTTAATTAGTATCTATTGACCTGCTCTGCTGTTCAGATGCAGTGGGACGCTCGGGCTCTCAAATACGCTTATGTAAGGAGCAGCCCAACTGATGTCTGGCTCCTGCCAAAAAAATAATTGCTTTTGCCAGAACCAAATCTCCACTGGAAAAGGAGCTAGAAATCAGTTTCTGACTTCAGTGAAGATCATGCATTCCTGGTACCCAAACTCAACAATCATCACCTTTTCTGCACAAAATGAATCCAAGGTTGGATTAAAAATTCCTTTCTTGGCTTTGTTCATAGAGTTTAATCCTTTTTTTCAAGGAAGTTACTGGGATGGATAATTCCTTGCACCCATGGGCGAGCACAATGAGTACAGGGAGGCTGGTCTCACCATGCAGAATAGTTTTCTTCTTAGTTTTTGCCACCTTCCTCCCTGTTTAGATATTGGGGGGGGGGGGGGGGGGTACCTATATTAGCTCTGATGAAGATGAGAAACAGGTTTCTTTTAATATTCAAGGTCTGAGGAATTCCTGCTTAAAGACACAGGGAGTGTTTTACTGAGCAAGAGACCAGCTTTGGTAGTTGGATTATTGCAATCTATATCCCTTTGGGTATGCAATATGTTTAGCGTTTTCCCTACAATCCTGTCGAACCACCTTTTCTTGCTAGCTGTAAAGGTGGGGAGCACTGCCTCGTAATTAAGCCATTTGCTACAAGTGAAGCTCAGCTTCCCGAGTTGCTGTGAGAGCAGTTAGCAAATGAAGGAGGCCAGTTGCCAGTGTGGCTGTACTGGTGGGGGGAAGCCAGATCCTCTTGATTTTTCCTTACAAAGCTGTTTGGGGAGGAAAAATTAACAAGATCAGAAACAGAAAAAAGTGCCAGGGAGCCTACCGCAAAGGGTTATGAAGGGGCAAGATCCACCATGGCAAAGCCTGTCGCCCTGGGTGTGCAGGCACGGCTCCTCCTCGGGGATGCTCAGCCCCCTCCCAAACCCCGTGGACTGCCTTCCCCGGGGAGGCATTTGAAGGTTTCGTTTGATTCGCGCACCCTGCATAAAGCAGGCAGCTAATCTGAGAGTAAACATCTCCTTTAAGCTCAGCCAGGAGGACGAGATCTGGAGCTGCCTGCAACTCTGGGCAGGACCCCAGGGAAAGGCAGGGCTGGCCGCCCGGGTGACAAGCAGTCCCCGCAGCTGATAGGCACCGTGCCAGTTCTGCTCGCCGCCCGTCTTAGCGGGCAGGCTCGCCCGGCAGAGTGGCTGCGGTGCTGCAGGAGCCGGCTGGCCTGCCCGCAGCTCTGCCCCTGCCCCGTTTATATGGGCGGCCGCCGAGGTGGGGCTGAGCTCTTCCCTCTCTGACAGAGTCCCAGGGGACGGGAGAGCAAGCGTGCGGGGTAGCAAGTAACGGGACCGGCTTCGACCCTTGCCAGGACGAGATGGGGAGGAAGCTGGACCTCTCCAAGCTAACCGATGAAGAGGCCAAGCATGTTTGGGAAGTCGTTCAACGGGACTTTGATCTGAGGAAGAAAGAGGAGGAACGGCTGGAGTGAGTATCTGCTCGGGGGTCTGCAGGGTTGGGTGCAAGGAAGCCAACAGCACAGATCCTGGCGTGTCCTGTCACATACGGGTTGTAGGAATGGAGGAACACACTGAGACTGTGGTGAGGAGGAATAGCTGGGAAGTAGGTGTTAAAATGAAACCTGATGGTTAATAGGTTACGTTATCAGCAACAAGGTGACGTGCTCAGGATACAAAGGTGCAAACGGGTTCCATGCCTTTGGTGACGAGCAGGTCAGTGTCACCATGGTGGTTTAAGGGGGCAGGTATCTGGGCTCGTGCTCAGGAAATGCCTTTGTGGGGCTTGACGCTGGTGTGGCTTTCACAGGGAGACCTTTGTCTTGGAGCAAAGGATGGCATTTGGCTCCCTTGCTTTTGTATCATGTGATGGTTCTCCTGTGTTTAGGACAGGAAGGGTATTCTGGGGGTCCTGGTAGTTCACAGACTCTTGAAGGATTCTGGAAAAATAATTGAGAGGAGTAGTAAGCCTACTGTGGTAGCCTTTAATATTCTGTACAGGAGTCTGTGTGGTCCTGGGAAAGTTTTAACAGGCCACAGATTGGGAAAAAAATGAAAATCACTGGAGCAGCAAATAGATGTATTTTGTAAGTTCTTACAAACAGGGCATTTGACAAAAGTGCTGTTCAAAAAATGTTCAGTCAGATGAGATTAAACTTCAAGCATGAGAAATTGTGGTATTTTAGGCCTTGTTCGTTAACTATGTCAGGTATTGAATTTAATGATTTCCTTATTTTGAGAAGCTGCAGCATCCCTGTTCAGGATCTGGACAAATTCTCATAATCCCAAGGGAACAGCTGGTGCTCCCGGGATGGATTTGGGCAGTGCCACGCTCCCACTGAACCCTTGCACCCTCCTAGCTCTGAATTTTGTGAGCCAGGGCTGGTGCCCATGGCATGACGTTGCCTGGGGATCAGGAGCTCGTTGGTTACTCTATCAGATGCAAAGGGAAAGGTGAGGAGTGAGAGTCATCCTTCTTCATTTGGGATTATCTGCATCTGAGCTGTCAAAGCACGCTCAGAAAATTTGCTGTTGTTGTGGATTTCCACACAAGGCTGTGTGAGACCCTCTCCGTTTACATGCCATTAACCATGAGAAGCTCTCAGTCATATATTTTTGAACCTTCTGATTATTTTTTTTCCTAAGAAAACCCAGCCTGTGTAGGAGGCAGAGATAATTCAGTATCATCATCTACTGTCTTCCTCTGCTGGTAGCTCTGAAGTGCAGGACTGCAATCAGACAAGGGTGTTTAAAAAATTATCACCCTCAAAAGGGTGACAGTCTCCCTTGTGATGGATCTGAGCTCTGCCTGGGGGAAGGAGGTGGGGGTTGACATTGCTGTGCCCTGCAGCAGAGCAGTGGGTGAGGTGAATTCCTTACCTACTTCACCTTGGCATCAGACTGGTTTATCTGGATCTGCTCTGATGCCCAGGAGGCTCCCAAATTGAATACCATGGTATGGGAAGTGTAAGACAGGGGGAAGGTCTCAGAAGGCTTCTACTCAGCTGTAGTCCCTTCTCCTAAGCAGTGTTCCCTCTGTCCCAGCAGTCACTGCTTTTTTGTTTGTTTGTTTTCTTCATTTTGTTGTTTAGTTCTGCTGTGCTGAGGGCTGATGTTAACCCAGTGGTACCTGGCACTGCCCAAGTCTCTAGGGTAGAGTGTGTCACCTGGTCCAAGGTTTAGTTACCTCTTCCCACAGGCTCAGCTAAGGCCATACACCATCTATTTCTATAATACCTGGCATACTAGCTATTACAGACCACCAGTCAGGGAAAGTGCCACACTCCTGAATGCTGGACACTGAGCTACATGAAGCATCTTTTCTGCCTGTAACAAGCTGGGACATGATGTGATGTTATGAGAGACCCTGCAGCCATTCACCCTGCTCCCTGGGCTCTGACCATCCCCATTTGCTTTACTATTCACTGGGCTTGTCTCAACCTGCAAGCCTTAAAGAAATGTTCCCCCTCCAGCTTAGTCTTTTTCTTCCCTTTCTGCTACTTCTCTGTGTTTTGGTTTTTGGCAGAGACTATTCATGAACAGCGGACAAAAGCTTCAGCTGGCCAGAAACTGCACAACCACGTGAGGGTAATGCCTTGCCCAAGAAATTAAGTAATTGCCACTGTGTGGGGGCTCTCCCTGCTTCCTTCCATACACATCCCTGCCAGTAGCCCCATTTCTGGGGGATGGCTTCCTGCATCTCCTGGAGCTTAGCTGCACTGACCTGGTTGCAATTTGGCATCCCACTGCTGCTGATCTATTCTGCTGTGAGAAGAGCAGGGAAAGGGCTGGGCTGTGCTCTTGCTGGCAAGAGGAGACTAGAGGCGTGCAGTTCCTGCAGGTTTTAAACTGGTTTGGCTGTGACTTGTCCTTCCCTTGGCAGGTTTTGTGGGTGAGGGAGGAGGAGGTGAAGGGATCCGACCAGTCTCTGGGAACCAGAAAAAGCAGTCCAGTGAAAGATCAGATCCTGCTAGCAACAGCACAGGAGTGGAAAAGGAGTGCTGAGGCCAACCTCAGGGTTTTGTGGTTTGGGGTTTGTTTTTAGTAGCCACATATAAATTCACTGATGAGCATTTGCACCAGGTCATTCCAAATATCACTAGGATGGTGAGCAGCTGAATATTAAAAGTAGGTGCCTGTTTCAGTCTTTGCAGTGATTTTTATATGTCCCATACCCTCAGTTAATGCAAGTTGCTGTTGCTTCCTGTAACAGTGAACACAGCCTGGTGTGCTGGCAGTGAGCCGTCAAGAAAAGTCTCCCCTGAAAAAAAAAACCAAGAGCTGATCCCTAATGTGCAAACTGATTTGGTTAAACAGAGATTAGATTGATTGACATTCATGGCGTTTCCACCACAAGCCAAATCACTGCTCCTATTGACATCCCAGCACCAGGCTACCAGGCCATCAAGCCTCCTGCTGTGGTCACCCTGGCATCAGCCTGTCTCCCTGGTGGGTGGAGGGTACCAGGAGCATCACCAGAAGCCTTGTGGTTTGTGTTATACTCCTGAAGCAACTTCCAGACCTAATTGCTGGAGGTTTTTTGGCCTAGGCTGACTTCTATACTGAAAAATGCAGCTTCCTAACCCTGCCTAGACAGAAAACAACCTTTTAGGACCATCCCTACAAGTCAAACATTGCCTCTCAGCCACAGCCCCAAAGGCAAACACAGCTGAGGTGTGGGGAACAAACAGAAAGCCTTTGGGTAGTGTAGTGGGCCTCCACCAGCTTGACAGGCTTTTTAGCTGACCCTGGCTATTGCTGAGGGTTCAGCCTCACACTGGCACTTTCTTGCATGAGGACCTGCTCTAGCAGCCAGGTCTGGATAGTGAGGGAAGCCTGTAGTGATGGACTGCCAAGAGAAGGTGCTCTTGGGAAGAGCTCATGTTGGTTGGACTTTCATGGAACTGTCATCAGCATCTCCTCCTGCTGCTGCCCTGTGAACAGCCAGAACTTCTTTGCATATCTTCAGACCTTAATAAAAGTGCCCACTGAATTTAGCACCGAAGGACTAGATCAAAACAACTTTTAATCCTTTCTAAACTCATATTCTGGGGTTTTTGGGTGTATTTTTGTGGGTTTTTTTTAATTTATTTTGTTTTGGTTTTTTATGTGAGAATTCCAGAAAGCTTTTAATTCGCAGCTGGACTTCAGGCTCAAAGATTGGCTTGGGTTGGGATGCAGCCAGAGACTTCAAGAAGACCTGTGCTCCAGAGATTCCTGGTATTTATGATCAATACCCCATGAAGCAAACAGGACAGGTTTTGGCAGAGTCAGATCTAATCTTAGATTTAACAACCAGCAGATCCTCTTATACAGTAACCTGCTGTGGATCTGGAGTCTACTTCTTTGACCGGCTTATTTAACTTGTGATATGTTATTTATTAGATTTGCCCTACAGCTGTTTCCACAAGCTGTAGTACTCAGGATGTTCCCTGGAAAATCGTTCCTGAAATGACTGAGGCATGACAGCATTTTCCACGTGAGAGTTTGCAGTGAAATAATAATAAAAACAAGTTCCTTTCTTTTTGGATGTTTTCCGCAGGGAGCTGAAATGCAAAATTGACCAGGAGAGCAGCAAGAGAGAGTTCCTGACGAATCAGTCCCACCTCAATGACACCCACTGCGTCCATTGCCTCCAGCCCTTCAAGTTCCTGCTGAACAGCAAGCGGCAGTGCCTGGACTGCCGCTTTTACACCTGCAAGAACTGCAGCCGCTACAACAAGAAGGAGCAAGGCTGGGTCTGTGACCCCTGCCGCCTTTCCAGGTACCACTTGCATGATGGAGGGTAAGGGGCAAGGTGAGACTTGGGGCTGAGGCTCAAGAAGAGTAGCCCTAATGCAGCATCCCTTTATTGTAGTTAGAAAAACAAGGTGTGGTTTTGTTAAGAAACAATTTCTGGGTGAGGTTCTGGTCATTATGAGCATGGCTGGATGGCCAGGCCCAAAGAGTGGTGGTGAATGGAGTTGAATCCATTTGGCAGCTGGCCACAAATGGTGCTCCCCAGGGCTCAGTATTGGGGTCAATTCTGTTTAACATCCTTATCAATTAGATGGATGAGGACATCGAGGCATCCTCAGTAAATTTGCAGAGGACGCCAAGCTAGGTGAGTATGCTGATCTGCTTGAGGGTCATGAAGATCTACAGAGGCATCTGGACAGGCTGGGTTGATGGGCTGAAGCAAATGAGATGAGGTTCAACAAGGCCAAGGCCTGGGTCCTGCACTTGGGTCACAACAACCCCCTGTAATGCTTCAGGCTGGAGGAAGAGTGGCTGGAAACTGCCCATCAGAAAAGGACCTGGAGGTGTTGGTCAACAGCTAGCTGAAGATAAGCCATTGTGTGCCCAGGTGGCCATGAAGGCCACCAGCATCCTGGCTTGGATCAGCGCTAGTGTGGCCAGCAGGACTAGGGCAGGGATCATCCCACTTGACTTGTCATTGGGGAGGCCACACCTCAAATCCTGGGTTCAGTTTTGGGCCTCTCACTCCAAGAAGGACATTGAGGGGCTGGAGCACATCCAGAGAAGTTCAACGAAGCTGGTGAAGGGTCTAGAGCACAAATCTTGTGAGGAGCATCTGGGGGTCCTGGGGTTGTTCAGCCTGGAGAAAATGAGGCTCAGGGGAGACCACCTTGCTCTTGACAATTCCCTGAAAGGAGGCTGGAGTCAGGTGGGTGTCAGTCTGTACTCCCAAGCAAAAAGAAATAGGACAAGAGGAAACAGCCTCAAGTTATGCCAGGGGAGGTTTAGGTTGGACATGAGAAAAAGTTTGTTTCCCAAAACATCTGTCAAGGGCTGTCCCAGGCTGCCCAGGGCAGTGGTGGAGTCCCCATCCCTGGAGGGGTTTAAAAGCCATGGAGATGTGTTGCTGAGGGACAAGGTTTAGTGGTGCACTTGTCTCTGGTGGGTTAACAGTTGGACTTGATGGTCTTTTCCAACCTAAGTGATTCTATGGCTGGCCTGGCTCACCTGTACGTGCATCCTCTCTTTGGGCAGGATCGTGAAGATCGGTTCCCTGGAGTGGTACTACGAACACGTGCGATCCCGTTTCAAGAGGTTTGGAAGTGCCAAAGTGCTGCAGTCCCTCTATGGCAGGCTGCAGCCAGGGCAGGGGATGAACTCCACGTTACTAGGTGAGGACAAGTGCTAGAGTTTCTCCTGCCCTGCTGCACATGGGGCCTCTGTGCATCACTGTGTTGAGATGCATCGAGGGAGGAACATGAGCACTGATGCTGCTCTAAGTGCCATGTGGTTTTGAGATCATTCAAAATATACTGGGGAGGAAGCAGACATTCAGAGTTGTGTGTTCATGCTGATAGCTGTGTAGATGGTCTTGGTGGACTTTCCTCCATCTGTTATGGTTTTTACCACAGGCTTGAGAATATCTCATGCTTAGTTTTAAAAGTGTCATGTCTTGAATCCTGATACTGGTCCAGTAATGCGTAAATATATGCTGAAAGCTGTTATTTACTGGGTAATGTCTCACCACCCTCAGAGTGAAGAACTTTTTCCTAATATCTAATCTAAATCTCCTCTCATCCCGTTTGAAACCATTACCCCTCATCCTATCGCTACAAGTTCCTCCCCAGCGTTTTTGTAGGCCCACCTTGAGGAGCCACAGAGAAGTTTGCACAAATATCCCAGACATGAGCTGATTTCAACTGGTCCAATCATTCCTTCATCCAGACCATTTGTAGCAGAAATATCAGGAAAAGGGTGGAGACTAGTGGCATTGAACATAAAATGAATGGACTGGGAGACAATTTATGTGGCATTCAGTCTGAAAATGCATCAGACCACACTGAAAGGACAATCCAAGAGAAAACCAAACCAAGTGTGAGCATGCCTTAGGCTTCTTTGAAGTGTGATTCTGATGTCCTTTTCAAAAAGAGATTATTTTGTTATTATTGCTTCACTAACACCAGTCAATTGGCTGGACCCTTGAGCAAGTGAGAATCTCCTGGGACGTACCTCTGGTTGCAGGAGGTGCAGCAGAATGACCTGAGAACACCACATTTTGCATGGCCATCTGCTGCTGGCTGTGCTATCCCTTGCTGCTGCATTCCCAGGAGCGTTGCATGAGGACTATGGACATGGTGACAATGAGCTCTTTGACTTTTAAAAGTCATGTCCTGTCTCCACGTGCTTATTTTGTTCTGTCTAAAGAGCCTTTTTGATGATTGTGCCTTGTGATAGCTAGAGAATGAGGACTCCAGTTAACTGTAGCTCTGTGGTTTGTGGAGAAAATGTGCTTATTTATTTTTACCAATGTTTTTCTTTTCGTTTAGGTCTTCATGACCGAGTTTACAGCCTGCCAGACATTAACAGTAAGTAAAAAAGAGAAATGCAGCAGGTAGCTTGAAGTTTATGAGAGGTTTCTGATGTCTTTTCCTCTTCACACCCTCTGACTATGGACACTCCAGCATGGTTTGGTGTGGATGGACCAAGGAGGACATCTCTCCAGTGCAGTGGAGGTGGACTGTAAAGTTGATCTCTTGCACTACAGTTCACCTGGGGTCTCCAAGGGTATACTTGGATACAACAGGGATTTTAGTTACCAAGCTTGAAACTTGCAAGTACTCATCGTCTCAATGCACCTATGTCGTACGCATAAAGCTGGATATATTCTTAAGGAATCCACTGAATTTGGGACTTCAGGTTGGGTTCCTCAGAAGCCCTTGCAGGAAAGATTCACTGCACCTTAGCATTTGATAAAGGAAAGAGCAATTTGCCTACCTTGACTTTGGACTTGGTGTGGCATTTGTGCTGTTCCCATTGTGCTGATGGGCTTGGCAGTGATCTGCGTACAGAGATGTAGACCCAGGAAGGAATGAGTCACTGATAGCTAGCAGACCTGGCTGGTGGGAAACAGGTATAGCAGAAGCAGAGTCATGCTGGGCTGAGATGTAGTGACTTCCAACACTGGAGTCACACAGGTGGACCTTCAGGGTGTTCTCTGTGGTACAGGTGCTCTTCATCTCCCTGCAGTGGTCACTTCCACATCTGTGATGGCACATGACTGGAAAATGCCAGTCAAGGTTTTGCAAGATCTAGTGCTAAGTGCTGCCTGGAACTGCACCCCAAAGAGCTTTTACCCTACAGACCTTAGACTGCTGTCACTACATGCCAGCTGCAGCACTGGGGCTCCCTTATGATGTTCTTGTCACTTTCCTATCCTTTGACCCTTTCCCTTTACTTGTGCAACCCACTGGCCATGGTAGAGTATGCAAAAGAAAATTAAAAAAAATTTGGGGATGTATTTCTAATCTGGGCCCTTTTACCCCATATAAGAATCATGGCCTCACCTACAGATGCATTGGTGTGACCACCACATTGAGGACTTAATTCCTCCAGGAATGGGGTGCAGGAGCTGTACATAGCATGCTGTTGTCTCCTCTCCAGGTGAATGCCAGCCCCTGACCAATGGCGACATTGGAGATGACAGCAATGATGAAGACAATGACCCTTGTGGAGCTGAAGCAGAGTGCTACAGCAGAGTAAGCGTTTCATTCCAGGGCATCTTCTGCCTTACTCTGTGCCCTTAGCTGTTGCTGGCCTGCCTTGGGGGGTGGTGGCAGTGGTGATGGTGGTTTTCTATGCCATGTTCAAAACTGGGCCTTTGTTTTCTGTCTCTGAGATGAGCTTCTCTCCCAGTTTTTGTAGAATAAAACAAGTCAGTAAAATCACAAATACTTTGTCCTCTGGAAAAAAGACCCACTCCCGACACTGAGGATGTCCCCAGTTGTCATAAGTCCCAGCTCTTACCCATATAATGTGAACCCACTTGGTTTTTTTTTTATTAGAGAAAGAGATCGGGTAGAATAGCAAAGCACAGCTGGATTCCTGAGTATTTTGAGATATCTCCTGGGTTGTTTTGTTGTTTTTTTTTTTCTCCTGGGTCTATCATCATTAGTTCATTTTGATCTGCTTCTGATGGAGGCTTGTCTGAGCTGCTCCTGCCACAGGGCAGCTGATGGCCTCCCAAATATCCAGGAAGATCTGCCCACAGCATCCTTTCTCTGAAGATGGAGAGATGTTTTGTGTCTCAAGAGCATCTTCTGGATCTTTCTCCGAGCTGTAACTTGGCTCAGCTTTACCATAGTGTGTTTATGAATCAGAACAGACCTTCTCAGCAACTGCTCATAGCCACAGTTGGGTGGTGTCTGAGACAGATACTTTGGAAATCAGAAACCCATTTTTTCTTGACTCCAGCATGGGCACACACTGCATTGTATATACCTGTCTCCCTGCAAGAAGGACAACATCACACCCAAATGTTCTCTGCAAAAAGCAGGAGCCTTGCTTTGGGCTGAACAAGCTAAGGAGACAAGGGCCCTCCCTCCCCATTTCTCCATGGTCAACTGTGGTTTATGCTGAATTTTCCTTTCTTACACTTCCTACGCTGACTAAGATGCGCAAGACAAAGCGCCTGCTGTCTGTCCATCCCTTTGATTTTGACCTGGACTCGGACTACTCTGCTCAGTCCCGTCGCCAGTCTGTGCAGCTCTCTCCAGCAGCCAGCAGTCTAGATGCTTTCCAGGTACTGGGAAAGTGCTGTGGGGTTTCTTTCCTCCTTGCTACCTCCTCCTTCAGCTATCAAAACCTCCTTCAGCTGGTGTTGAGAGGCTGTGGTGCCAATCCTTTCTCCCCATAGCCCTGCTTGCTCTCTCTCCTTTCACTTGAAGTCCTTTGCCTCAGGCAGAGTCAGGAGTAAGACATCTGACTGAAGCGAGTATGAGTGATAAGATGAGATAGCAAGAGGTTCTCTGGGCTTCTTGCTGCCCATTTCTTTGCTTTCTGCAGACAACTGTTTTCTTATGTTTTCCCAAGGCTGTGGGACACCCTAGTTTCCAATGAGCTTTTGGAGGTTCAGTACTCAAGAGACAAATTGAAACCAGATTCTTCTCCCATCATCCCATCCAGTTCAGGGCTGGTTTTGTCATGTGGTGGCACTGGGAACATGGTTGGCTTCATGGGGCACACAGTCTTTATGAGTCTGAGAAGATTAATCCCTCAGAGCCAGTGTGACTGCAGCAATAGCATCTGAGGGGTGGGGACCTCCATTAGTCAGAGGGAAGAACATGGGGAGAACAAAGCCTGTATGAACACTGTTTATTTTCACGTAGGAGTCTATATGTGTCTTAGTGTCAGGAGCTCCTAACCAGGAGCAGGAGTCACAGACAGCTTCAGCATGAGCAACTGCAGTGAACTACACCCTGTGATCCCACCAAGGGCTGGGGTCAGCCATCACCACCTTCCAGCTTTGGGGAAGAATGCAGACAGGGCCGTGCTGGATGTGGCAAAAGGTCTTCCAGCCTGAGGTGCTTCAGACTGAGCTTTTTGGGTTGCTCTTGTTTGCCTTTCCTGTCGAAATGTTAATTTTAAAACATGAAACATCCCCTTCTTCCTGATAATGACACCATGATACTTTAAACTCCACTTCTGGGTGGAATCAGGGTGTGCTGAGGTGTGTAACAAAGGCTTTTAAAAAAGCAGTGAGCACAATTCCACGTAAATTGGTAAGTTCTAGGGGCAAATCCATAGATTCATTTTTTCTTTATCTAAGCCTGTCTTTAACACAATAAAATTCAATGTGAGTCTAGCAAGGGCTGGCCTTGGTTGAGATTATCTGAATCAGATTTATCGGTGGTAGATGATTTGTGGGGCAGAAGGTGGCTATTTGAATAAGCAAAAGGCCACGGTGTTTTGAAAGACCAGAGCCTTTCACAGCCCAGCTGAAAGAACTGTGTGCCTCGTTCTTGTGAAAATTAACAGTGCCCCCTGGTAGTGATGAGAAGTATTGCTCAGGGCTCATGGGCAAGGTAAAATCGTCTTAAAAGTGGGTTATTGGGAACTGGCATCATAAAAGGTCAATTCATGCATGTATTGGAGGATAAAGCCAGGAACTGTTAGCGAAGGTCAGGAGAGGCCAGGAGTCCTCACGGGCAGTAGCTCAGCAGCAACCCTCATCTCTCAGCCCTTCCCAGATTTCCCCAACTCAGCTGAAGATGCGTCCCAGAAGGAGTCCAGGATGGCAGATGCAGATCTCATCTTCCACCACGTCTTGCAAGAACAGGGACTGGGTGTGAGCCCTCCAGAGCAACACTTCAGCACTGAGGTTCGGCTCACCGTCAATTCACGGAGACGGAGCCTGGAAAGAAACACAAAACCTGGTAGGTGTCTCTGGCCAGGCTCCCCTTGTACCTTTTTGAGGAGAAGTGGCTGCAAGAGTTGGACCAAAATGAAAATATCTTTGGGGTTTTTTTGAACAGCCTAAAAGCTACTAAAAGGCTTGAGGGTCAAAACAAAATATCCACCTGTAAAAGTGATTTTTCTCATAAAAGAATCAGTTGAAGTTATTTAGTTGTAATGGGCTGGTCTTTTTCTCAACAAACTTATTTCTCAAAGACAGAGAGGTTCTTCTTAAGGTGTCCATTCCCTTCCTACCTACTGGTCTTATTCAGAGTAGAAACCAGATACAATCAAATGAACACTGCTAGAAAGACTGGGATGTGTTTCCTTCTACAGGCAGTGCTGGGTGAGATCAACGTCTTGTCAAAGGATGTTGTGAGTGCAGAAAATTTTGAATTTTAAGGTAACTTGAACTGGAGTAAGACTGGACAAGAACTGGAGGCAACTCCAACAGCTTGGTTATATTTTCAGGGTGCTAGGAAACACTGGGTAAACCTTACTGTGTTGTGCACTGTTCAAATTCTCACTCTGAGTGACTCGCTGGAGTGACACAGCAGCAGAGCCCTCTGGCTTCTTAATTTCATTTTCTCCATTGGTCTCCTTTTAAAAAGGAGACTTTTCACTCTTTTAAACGGTCCATCCTAGACTAGTACCTCTCTAGCCTGAGCTAAACATCTTGAACAATGTATGAAGGGTAGTGTCCAAGCCTGGACTCCAACAAAATTGAGAAGGCAATAGCAGTTTTCAGTGAGGGGCACAGCTGTTCGGGGCAGAAGAGAGCAAGGATGATGCTCTTTGGACCCACCGCTAGCTCTGCAGTGCTGTGTGGGAACCTGCTGAGATAGGTGACCACAGCAGGTGGAGCTGCAGCCTGGTCCAGTGCAGCCATCTTCAGCCTTGATCTGTCTTGCAGAAACATCACCTGACAAAGGATAGAAAGTGGCGTGATCTGGAGAAGTGCCTCTTTATTCACCTGTCTTAAGGATGGGGACGATGTCCAGGAATTAATTCAAGGGTGTGAATCTTTTTGTACCTTTGTGCTGAAGCCTTCTCTCTCCAAAGGCAGCTCCTGGAATGAGCAGCCCCAACCTCGGTACTCTGCAGATATGGACACCTCTGATGAGGACTTGAAGGGAGCCCAGTTCCTTGCCTACCCATACCATCACACAAAATGCCGGAGCAGAGCCTCCTCCCAGGAGAACGCCAGCCACTCTGTGAATCAGGTACCAAACAGCTGTTGAACCTTTTTGTGAGACCAGGTCTGTGGACAAGACTCTCTTGCCATAAATGGTGCCTGTTTTCTGTGAGGTGTAAGATGCTTCAGAGGAGAAGAGAAGCAGTGATGGCAAACTGGGGTGCAACCAGGGTAGTCTCCTGGCCAGGATAGATGTGGAGCACAAGCAGAAGAGTTGGAGTACCCTAAGTATCCACACAATTGCTGCTCCTGTGGCACAGGGGCAGTTTGATGCCTATGCTTCCCATGGGCAGGTCCCAGAGGGAGCAGACTGGGTCCCAGATCTCAGTAGACTTGAGATCCCTCCTCCTTTTCAACTCAGGAACTGAAGAAGTTGGGGATGTAGTCAGTTTGCATTGCCTGAGCAATACAATAGGCCTGCGGGATGACCTAGGAGTTGGCTATCTAGGTGTCACATCACAGTTGCGTGGCACCAGCGGGATGAATGCCCAGGCTGTGTCCTGCCCTCCCTGGTTTGTGGGATCTGCTAAGGTAAAGCAGGACTGAGACCAGGGAAGGTGTATTGCAGGGGTCATATGAGGGAGAATAGACATTCCCCTGCCCTTTTATGATGATGCAGAAGCACACTGGAGCTCTGTGCTTCCTTTCCCATGTCCTCCTTCCAGCCTTTCCACTTTTTGCAGTCATGGCAAGGAGAAAATCAAGCACTGGTTGATGCTTTACTCTGCCCATGCTGCTGTCACAGTACAAGCCTGACGTCATTGCTGTTTATTTTCCAGCTTGTCCTTATTAATCTGCAAGTTACCTATTGTTTGCTGTGTCCCCAAAAAGTCTTTCTTCAATTGAACACAGTGGTTCTTTATGATCAGACAGAGGTTTGGAGAGGGATGTTTAATGAGCATCAAGAACCTTTTCTTCTTTTGCAGCCTCTAGTGTTCCTGCCCCAGTAGGACTGGGTCAGGACAACCTGACACGTACCTCTCCTGAATGATGGTAATAGGGGGAACAGCCTAGAGAAGGGTGTCAGAAAAGGCTGTAAGATTGTGTTTTAATTGTCCAGCAAGGACCTGCAGTTCCTGGTGCCACCTTTGTAAATGGTGGGTGGTGAGGATGGAAAAGCATCCCTCGAACTTATTGAGCAGCAAAATGGAGGGTGGTGTTTGGTTACAGATATACAGGGAGAGCCAGCTGCCAGTTTCTTCTCACAGCTGGTAATTTTGCACGTCCTCCACTCAGCTTTGGGTAATTGGTGGGGGAATCTGTAGCCACAACCATCCCTCAGCACCACATTTCATATGCCCTGTGTAGGCAAACCTTTCCTTTGACTTTTACTTCTCCTGGCACATGTTTTCATTAGTAAATGCCATTCCTTTTACAGTCAGCAGTAAATGACAGAATGAAGGACTGGGTGTCCTTAGCTGGGCCATGGTACATTAGGCATGAAAGGCACACCGTGCTTTGCAGTGGGGAAATGGGGCCAAATTCCTACCAGCTCTACAGGTGACTTCCTCCATCAGCTGGGCAAGCTCTCACTACAAGGTGGTCCAGTGTGCTTTGTTGTTTGCTCCCTCATACCAGTAGGAAGGCTGCTGTAGAGCCTCATCACTCTAATGGTTATGAGACATCTCCTCACTCCCAATTTAACCCCATTTGTTCTTATGCCAACATTGTTCGTTAGCTTAAATAGCTCTTCCTCCTTCCTGCCCTTTGTGTTGCTGATGTGTTTACAGCTAGCAACCATCCTCCTGCTGAGCCTTCTCCTCACCCAGCAGGAAGGCACCCAGCTCTGTGCTGGACCATTAACTTCAGAATCATGCATATGTGCATTGCTGTCACTGCTGGCTGAGGAGAGGCCAGGTACAAGCCAAAGGAAAGAGAAGGCCCTTCTGTCTTGAGTTGTTTACAGGCTCTTCTAGGGTATGTCATGTAGCCATCGTCAGGACTTCTAGAGTATCCCAGCTGCTGATGGGACATCCCAGGGGACAGCAAGGATGGCTGAGTAAGACTGGACAACCAGGAGCAGCACTTCTCAGAGGCTGAGCCCTCTGGCAATTCAAGATGTTGGCCTGTGGGCTGTAGGGCCCAGAGCACATTCATTAACCTCCATAAACCCTGTACTGAATTCCATAGCCTGGCTTCAAGAGCATTGTTTTCCTGGTAGACACCCTGCTGGCATCTGAAGATTTCAAGAGGTGGAGAGCTCAGCCTTTTGCCTTGAATCACTTTTTACCCCACAGATTAAAAACCTTCTTTCCTATAACTGCCTTAGGTGCAAGTTTGTCAAAAAATGTTTGATCTGAAAATCACTTTTGCTTTAATTCCAGAGAGGATACACTATTCAGTTCCAAACACAAGAAACTTAACTTTTCCAGTAACAACAATAGAGGCTCACCCTGTGGCTCCAGGAGCTGAAGGTGCTAGATTATTTAAGAATAAAACCCACTGTTAAAGAAAAGCTCTTAAACCTGATGAGATTTGAAAAGAAGCCCTGAACTGGTAACAGTGCAGGTCTTTTCCTTTAGGTCTTTAGAAGGCAGGTAGGTACAGGACCAAACCACAAGAAATAGCATCATTTTACTAAGTTTCTCTCCAAAAGCCATTCTGCTGTGCCTCAAGGGAACTCAATGGTTCTGGATTCCCAAAGCTTTGATGCTGTCTGGTGCCTCTTCCATTAGAGGTCTTGGATATTTGAGAGATTGGAGGCAGCACCTCTGCTAGAGTGACCTGCATTCCCTCCCCAGAAGCAAGTGATGGTTTGCCTTAAGTGATTTCCTCCTTGTGGGCTGTGTTTTAATCTTTTTCACTTCAAATGTGTTAATACAGAGCACCATTTGCCAGCTCTTTGTTGAACAGAGAGCAGTGTAAGCTGGTCCAGGCCCTGATGGAGATGCACCCTAATGGGGTGACCACCATGCATTAAAACCAGCCTTGCTTGTCAAGGAGAACAGAAGCAAGGTCTTCAGCTTCTCTCCTTGTAGCCAGCCCATTGACAGCAGATAGTGCATTACGCTCTGACCTCTCTCAACCTCTACGTTATGGAGACAAGGTAGTGCTGGTGCTCTGTTCCTCACCTGTTCTCTTCCTCTGAAGCTGATGGCCCATCACAGACATTGTCACCAGGAGCCATGCAAGAGTTGGGTGTTAAACAGTACTGAGAAACCACTTAGGAGTGGATTGGGTTGGATTGCTTCCTGCCTGTAATACTGCTTAAAGATCCATTCAGTTGGGGATGGTAATTACAGCACTCTGCTCTCCAGTGTCAGGTTTTTATATTCATCCCCCCTTAAGCAGACAAATCTCTCCAAGCTCTTGTGAGGAACTCTAATTAATCAAACACTAGGTAAGCACAAAAAATAAGTGAGAGAGGATGGAAATGTTATAAAAACAAAGCGAAGCCCTTGCATCTCTTTCTTACTGCGTTTGCTCACTGCCTTTGCTGCTCATTCCCCTTTGAATGGTAGGCAGCAGTGATGTGGGAGGTACTGTTATAAAACGGGCAATATTTCTCATCATTTGTGTTTTATTTGGATCAAAGGAGAAAGACTTCCATTTACAAAAGGGGGGAGCTGGGAGGGAGAAGCTTCCTTTCATGTTTTCAGTCATTTAGCCACAAAAGTTTGTCTTGGCTCTTGAGCTTAGAAAGTAACTTCTCTTGGATTGTCAAAATTTTGTCTGTCTTTTCTCTCTTCTCTTCCCTTTCTTTCTTTCTCTTCCCTTTTTTTGGTGGGAAGAGTGAGAGAGAAGAGAAGGGCAAGCATCTTGGTAAATCAATGCATGGAGATCTCAGAAAATTTCAAAGTGTTGGGGAAAACATTCGGGTTTAGGTTTTCTACCTGGAATTTTTCACAGGAAATTCTTCCCACCTTCCCTCTTCCTTTCCAGCGTTGTATTGGCAGAGGGGTGATGGGGTAGTAGCTGCTTGAAAAACATGTTAGTAAGAAGCAGAAATGGATATTGACTTGAATTAGGGGCAACATGCAGGTTATGGCAAGATAGGTTTGTTACAGCCTGTGTCTGGATAAGGGACATAGCAGGGCGGGTGCTGTGGTTTCATGTGCACTGCATGAAAGCTACTGATACCTTAGTGGAATTGTGATGGGTACTTTAAGTTATCCAGATTTAAGAAGATGCTATGCACCTCCTGGAGCTCATCAGCATATCCAGGGCTGTTTTTTAAAGACATTATTTTTTAATGTCTTTTAACTCAATCCACAGTGGTAGTGTCTAGATGCTTGCTTTCTTCTGTTGGTTGCATTGTTTTCTGACTTTCCTGGCAGTGGTGGCTAGTCTGTTCTCTACTCCTTTTTCTCTCTCTCTCTCTCTTTCTCCTTTGCTCTAGATTCATGAGCTCAACAAACGCATGTCTGCAATCGAACGCATGCTGAACCGCTTGGAGGAAAAAATCCTGGTGCACTCTGACGAGGTAACCGAGCAAAGCTGGGGTGTACTCTGAAGAGACAGAGCTTGGGCTGTGCTGGTCCCTTCCCCTTGTCATTGGAGGGACTGCTCTGGAACAGCCAGCACTGCAGGGAAAGAGATGGATAGATGAATCACAGAATCATTTAGACTGGAAAAGATCTTCAAGATCATTGAGTCCAAAAATAACTTAGGTTGTTTGATTTTAATCCTCTGTTTTGACCTTGGAGGGTCTTCCCTAGTACCAGGTGATGGAGTGCCTTAGAAAACACTGTGTGGCAGGACAGAAACAGAAGAAAATGTAACCTGTGGCATTTAGTCTCCCTGTGCAAGATAGTGCTGTCTTTGTCCCTTCTGCACAAGGAAAATTTGGTTTCCAGTCGATATTTTATGAAATGCTAATTTTAGGAGCATTGTTAAGTTGGTGTCAGTACATCTGCAGAGCTGTGACAACTTACTTGAAATCACAGGAGACTCAATCGGTACGTATGAGGAAGTCATCTGGTTATTGCAAATACGAGATCTGAGTCAAGAAAGATTTCTGCATCTCTTCTGAGCTGCCCTTCTCTTACCATGCCATCAAATTTAGAAGAAAACAGCTAAATTAAGTTAAAGCTGGGCAGTGATGTAGAGTCTGTGAATACTTAGGTCACTTAACATTGATTTTTGGGTTTCCAATTTTAGACTATGTACTCTTCTTTCGTGTGAACCTGTCATCATGAGCTGCTCTGGCGGCTAATGGCTCACTGATAATTAAAGAAGTCCCATAGGCGTAGATGGAACAATACAATTTCTTTTTTTCTAAAATTCCTACCAGGGGTAGCCATGTTTGTAATAATTCCACATTTCTTCCAGTAAACCTGACCAAGGGAGCAGGAGATGGATTCTTCTCCAGGTACCATGATTGGCACCTAATAACAGGGCTGGGTGGAAATATGCCATCTATCCTACAGGAAAACTGGCTTGACTGTCTTCTCATCGCAAATAAGATTCCCTAGAGGCTCCAAAAGCTCGAGGTTCAAGAGGCGGTAGTTCACATGGCTGCTTCCCTCACCTTAGTGGACTCAGTGTCTTTGGGTCATTGTGATCTCTGCCTTTGGAGCCACCAGCCACATCGTGGTTCCTAATGAAAATGTGGTGGGTTTGGCCCCAAATCCCCCATGCACACCTTTTTAAGGGGGGAGTGTGAAGACATTTTTCCATAGAGAAAAACAAGCAAGTTCTGTGGGGAGGGAAAATGTGACTGGAGGTTCTTTAGATCCTTAGGTTCTTTAGAGAGGGAGTTGAAGCACAGCTTGCTGGGCTCTGCTGCTCCCCTGGGCAGTTTGACTATCCCTGGTAAAAATGGGTGCAGGAAGGGGGCTCAGAATTCCCTTTGCAAAGTCCATCTGTGGTCACACTTCTCTGCTGGCCAGTCATGTTGAGCTTGTCTTGACCTGGACATGCCCCACTGTCCACCACAGGAGATTCTTACACAACACCCTTCTTCTGCTCCTACAGTCTCCAGCCCTACAGTCCCAACTGGATCCTGATGCTGAGGAGGAGGAGTTGAAGAGGAAGCTGGAAGAGTTAGCCAGCAACATCAGTGACAAAGAAGTCTCTTCTGAAGAAGATGAGCATGAAGGAAAGAAGAGAGAAAAGAAACCAGAGATCAGTTCCTCTAGTGATGATGTGGTCAGAGATGTTCAAAAGGTAATCTGTGTCCTCCCACTTATACCTTTCCAGGCTTGACCTGTGGTTCCTTCTACTCTTGGTGGTTTATGGTTTACACCATGGATAATGTGACTCTTCTTCTGTCCCACACCTCCACGTTGATGCCTTCCAGGGCTGTGGTGTGTCTGACTTCTCCCTGGTGATATGTGACAGGAACAGAGGGAATGGATGCAAGCTGTGCCAGGGGAGGTTTAGGCTGGATATTAGGAAACATTTCTTCACCAAAAGTTTTATCAAACATTGGAATGGTCTGCCCAGGGCAGTGGTGGAGTTGCCATCCCTGGAGGCATTTAAATGATGTGTGGACATGGTGCTCAGGGACATGGTTTAGTGATGAGCTTGCAGTGTTGGGTCAAAGGTTGGACTAGATGATCTTGAAGGTCTCTTCCAACCAAAGACATTCTGTGATTCAGCTGCCTGCTTTAACTGAGAGTCAAGGGATAGGGAAGTACCAGGGTGTTGGATCTGGACCTTTGTCCTTGCAGGCTCTCCCAGTCTTATCCAATTGTTAAAAGTCTCCCATAGGTCTGGCAGGCTACCTCCTGTCATGGAGAGGTACACAACCTACCCATCTATTTAGAAAAGTTGTCTCAGGATCTAGATATCATTACAGAGATGAGAGTCCTGGGGTTGAAGAAGGACTTGGTGATGATTTCATACTGGCAGCTTTTGTCAGGCACCTACTACAGCCTGAAATGTCTCTTCCAGACCTATCAGTGCTCCTGAGTCCCAAAATCCCTGGTCCCATTTCCACTCTGCTAGGTCAGCATCTTCTGTACTTACAACACTATGCTGGCTCCTGTCCTCTACTCAGTGGTGGGTGATCCATGGGGACATGGGTCAGGGAGAGAAAGAGCATCACAGCACTTGTGCAGCCCTGCTTCCATCACCACAGAGGGTCCCTCAACCCCATGGCCCAGCACAGCTCTGGCCCCTACTTGCTGGGTATGTTTTGGAGATCTACATTTCCCCATGGCAGGGCTGGAGAGGTAACCATTGGTGTGCAGCCTTGCAGGGGAGAATCTCTCACCTGGCTGGAAAGCAAGAGCAGTTGGAGGCAATGGACTGCTTCATAGCATCGTAAGATAGAATAGTTTGGTTTGGAAGGGACCTTAAAGTGCATCAAGTCCACCCTCCATGCAGGGAACAGGGACATCTTCAACTAAAGCAGGTTTATCAGAGTCCTGTCCAACCTGGAATGTTTCCAGGGATGATGCATTGACCTCCTTTCTAGGCAACCTGGGCCAGTGTCTCACCACCAATGTATCAACACCCTCAATGTCTCACCCTCAATGTATCATTAGCTTCTTAATTATTGTAAAATGAAGCCTGGATTCTCCAGGTTTGCTTCTTTCTTTGACCAAAACCCAGCTATGAAGCCAGGAGGACACAGGCGTGGTTGTTGTCTCTCAGTGGGGTCATGCAGGCAGGTAACACAGGGACTATAGGACAGCTCCTAAGCCAGGAGAGACCCAACTGGGTTGCAACAGCTCAAGCAGAACCAAATCTGAGAAGTGAACCAAAATTCAGGTTTTTCTTTTTTGGCAACACTCAAATACCTTAATGCAGTAGTGACTTAGAAATGCCTGTGGGGATGTGGATGGACCAGCCCTAGTTAAAGGCTACATCTGTGTGGACTTTTTTTAGCAGCAACTTTCCTTATACCAGCTCCAGACTTGTATTTTGCATGAATTCTAGGGGTCTTTTTCATGCAAGTCTCCAGTCAGGAGGAAATCTTCTTTAGCCCGAAGAAGACTGAGAGGGGATCTTATTAATGTTTACAAATATCTGAAGGGCGGGTGTCAAGTAGAAGGGGCCAGTCTTTTTTCAGTGGTGCCCTGTGATAGGATGAGAGGTAATGGTCTCAAGCTGGAACACAGGAAGTTCCAGCTCAACATGAGGAAAAACTTCTTTATAGTGAGGGTGGTATAGCCCTGGACCAGGCTGCCCAGAGAAGCTGTGAAGTCTTCTCTAGAGACTTTCAAAACCCACCTGGACAAGGTTCCTGCATGGCCTGCCCTGGGTAATCCTGCTCTGGCATGGGGGTTGGACCTGATGATCTCTGGAGGTGCCTTCCAACCCCTACCATTCTGTGATTCTGATCAGGAAACACTGCAATGAAAACAGACACTTCTAATGGAAAATGTGGAAAAAAAAACTCTGCTGTACCATGAAGACACCATAAAATGATAAAAATATCAGCTGGCCTGAGTTAGCTGGTTCTCTGCAGGTTGGCTCACCTGGAAATATATGCAGTTGTAAACACAACTGTTTGTCACCAGTGCATATATCACCCCATCTCCTTGGTTTCTAGGGAATTATCAGTTGAGAGAGAGATTATGAGTTTCTTCAGTCTATTTTTACGTGTGCTTAGTGCCTTACCAAGCAAAAGGCAGCTTTTTACGAGCATCATTGCTGTCAGTGCTCCTTGGGGTGGGAAGAGAGGACATTAGTCCGAAGTTCTGGCAGTGTGGCAATACAATCATTTTATGGGGGTTTTAATTTATTTATTTTTTTTGTTTTGCCATCAACTTAAGGAGTTATTTGCATCACGCTTAGACCTGCTGAAGCGTAAAGTGATATGCTGCAATTAGATCTTAACTGCTGAGTAACTGGTGGCCTTTGGGTGGCCAGGTGCTGCTGCTGTCAGACAGCTCTGGTGGCACCGCTTCCAGTGAGGGACGCATCCCTTGATAACCCCTTTTACAAGCCTTTTGAGAGGGCTCCTTTTTGTAACAGCCATCCTCCAGAAAGCGCAGGCTGAGCAAGATCAAAGCTCTGCTTCTGCCACACATCCGTCTCCAGTGGAGAGTCCTTCAGGGACAGTGTGAGCCCTTTAATTACTGCTTCTACATCTTTCTCCAGCTCCTGAAGGTCTGATGCCCTTTCTACCCCCAGCTTGCACTGTTCACTGCATTAAAATAATGTTCTTTTATTTTATTTTTTTTTCTCCTCTTCCCACCCTCTGCTTTGGCTGTCCTGGGTGTTCACAGAGATCGTCGGCTCAGGCTTTAAGTGAAATCACAGACAAAGTACTGAGAGCCATAAACACCACAGAGAAAGCAGTGTGTGAGTCGTTGCATGGAAAGAGACAGTGCAACGGTGGCTGTGCCCTCCCAGTAGGGAAGCTTCCTAGCCTGGGAGATGGGAAAGAAGTGGTTGAAGTGTACCATGATCTTGAAGAAAATGTAAGGTTCACAACAGCTTTCTGCAAGCAGGGAGGGCATCAAGGTAGTGGGAATATGGAGGAAATACCCACCCGCAGACAAAATTTCTCATTACTGGGTAGGTTAGCATTAAAAGGATTAGCATCACAGAGGGATTAAAGAGTCCAGTGTTGTCTGACAGTGGCCAGAGCTGTTATACAAGGGAGGTGGCACAAGAGCAAGTGCAGATGTTCTGTCTTGTAGCTTCTTTTGCCTCAGCTCCTGCTTCCCCCCTGGATGGGTGCCAGTGAGAGAGGACAAGCAAAGTCCCCAGCTCGCTGTAGTATGGCTTAGCTGGACTTCATCAGTCCTGTGCTCCAGCTGCAGCAAAAGCTTTCATCCCTCTTCTCCTCTGTTCCTCCCCAGCACCACGTTTCATCAAGGCTCTTATGAAGGAGAATGGCATGACCTTTGCTAAGGCTGACTCGTGCCTGGGGCTGATGGGCTCATGCAGGCGATAAGTTTACATCTAGAGCATAATCCTCTGCTAGGTTGATGTGACACTGTGAAGTACTGGTGATTTTTTTTTTAGCTACTGTAAACCTGGATGAATCGATTCCCCATGGGAAATGAATTGCATCTGCAGTGCCATTCACCGAGCTCCGAGGAAGCAGTTCAAAGATGGGGCAAAGAGTTGCATTTCCACCTGGGCGGTTGGGTTTTGCTGTCAGAAACGTACTGTGATGGGGTGCAGGGTTTTCTAACATGCCTTGTGGCTCATCTCTCATTGGGAAAAGCTTGTATGTGAAAGCAGGGAGCTTCTGGGAGCAGAGTGTGCTCAGAAACTGTGCTCCACCTGGCTGGTGTCTGGCCAAATGCAGCATCCCAGGGGCAGAAGAGTGGTTGCATGAAGGCTTTGGGGTTCCCTCTCTCCCAGGATGGGGCATAGGTCTGGGAAGGGCGTTAACTTTGGGCTCAGTGCTGTTGCCGACAATGTCAGGGAAGGGGTGAAGTGGTGGGTAGATGATGGCCCTGGGAGGTGTGTGCTCATCCTGCCATTCCCTCGGGGTCCCCGCTGAGTCATGGCTGGCTCACTGCTCTGTTCTCCAAGGGATGCCACCCACCTCGGAAGGCACTGGGATAGTTTGATGACCCAACAACAGATTGTATCCCTGTGACTCACAGGAGTAACCTGCAAAAATTGGCCATCTTTTATGGCCTCAAGGTTTGCAGTGAGACAGGTGGGACCAGTGGGGCATGGGGCTGCGATGTGGGTAAGTACTTCAATGCATACAGGGGGCTCATGCCAGGCAATCTGGCACAATAACCATACCAGGAAACGTGGAGAGGGCTGGGAAAGCAGAAATTACAGTAGCACTGCCAAAATTTTGGGATCAATGAGCAAACAGTGGCCACAACTGATTTGATAATCTTATGTGATCTCATACCAACATATTACAGCTGGACTTGATGACATCAAAGGTCTTTTCCAACCTAAATGTTTCTATGATTAAAGTTTCCTAAATTGCCTTGCTTGGTCTTACATCCCTATAGTGGCCCAGGAGGAAGCAAGTGACAGTAAACCCAGTGGGTTTATTGGGATAGGTCTTTCTACCCTTTTTATCTAGACAGCAAAGGTAGCACATACTTCCAGTAGCCATCAGTCAGCACTGCCACATTCACCCCACTGCTATGATGGGCTCACACATGTGTTTGCTGGTTCTCCTGTCCAGGACCATTCCTGTGTGTCTAGAGCAGTTGCTGGGCAAAGCTGCCTTTTGCAGGGGTCTGGTTGGTTAACAGCCCAGGGCCAAACTCCCAAATCCTGACCCTATTCCCTGGCAACCCAGCAGCACAGATACCCTTAAAAATGACTGAGAGGATATGGAAAATCAGTCTGTCTTCTTCCCAGCTTGCTGCCACCATGGGATGTGGCAGCCTGCACTGGTTTGCAGGTAGCTGCCTGCCCTCTGAGCACATGGCATGAAGATTCTGAATGCTTCTTGAGTAGGTGACTGATTTTGGTCCTTCCTGTGTTCCTGTTGAGCCTTTTACCACTTCACCCTGCTAGTGATTGCCCTTGAAAAGCCCAGGGAAGAGAGGAAATGAGATGAAAAACCCTGCCAGAGCCAACTGGTACTGTCTGTGCTGAAAGGCAAGGCAGCAATTGTTAAATATTGGCAGGAGCTGTTGTCTCTGGGGATGTGGTCATGTCAGGAGAGGAGGACTCCAGGGAGGTTAATTCTGCAATGCAGTTTTCTATTTTTCTTGTATTTCAGGTGTACCTGACTTCCGGGAAGACCTACCAGCTTGAGAAGACCCCGAAGGAGCTTGAGGAAGGGGCTCAGCACAGTGGGACTACAGACTCGGAGCTGTCGGAGCTGGAGGACAAAGTGGCCTCAGCAGCTGCTCAGGTGCAGCAGGCAGAGAGCGAGGTGAGGGCTTGGCTCCAAGAGCTGCTTATCCTGGCAAGTGACAGTAAACAAAGCCAGTGATGGATCCCTCTGGCCACCATCTGTATGGTTTTTTTCCTCCCTTTAAAGATATCGGACATCGAATCTCGAATTGCAGCTCTGTCTGCTGCAGGCCTGACAGTGAAGTCAATGGAAAAGGCGAGGAAGAAGTCAAGTGGGCAGGTGAATGTGGAGGTAGGTATGAGAGGTCTCAGCCTTGAGATGTTACGTGTTCCCCTGGGTTATTGCTGCCATCCCTGGGCACTGCAAAGGGCTTTTTGGCTTGCTGAGCTGCACCCTGTTCTCTCCCTGTTGCTTGGTACTCTGCCCCGAGGCTCCAAGAGTGGATGTCTGGCTGGGGATGGGTGACAACACACATCAATGGAGGATCTTATATCTGGGGATTGCTGTTCTTCCTGGGGCTGCTGCAGGCACTACAGCCTGGACTCAACTCCTGCACTTCCAAACTCATTTTTATAATGGCAACTGGGGCTAACAAGAAAGCTGGGGAAGGACTTTTTACGAGGGCTTGTAGTGACAGGATGAGGGGTAATGGCTTCAAACTGGAAGAGGGGAGATATAGATTAGAAATTAGAAAGAAATTCTTCACTTTGAGGGTGGTGAGACACTGCCACAGGTTGCCCAGGGAAGTTGTGGATGTTCCATCACTGGATGTGTTAGAGACCATGTTGGACAGGACTTTGAGCAACCTAGTCTAGTGGGAGGTGTCCCTGCCTATGGCAATGGGGTTGGAACTAGATAATTTTTAAGGTGGTCCCTTCCAATCCAAGTCATATTACGAACCCATCAAGCAGTATTGCTACCATGGCAGTGTGCTGCCTCTTTGGATCCAAGAGGTTAAAGGGCAAAGAAAAGTAGACCATGTTGTCTGCCTCCTCTGCACCCCCAGAGAAACTGCTGCCTTTCCTCTGCCCACAGGCTGCCTGCTTCCACTCTCCTGGTCCCACCAGCAGCAGTCCAGGGGAGTCTTCGGATGATGTTAAAGTGAGTATGTGTTTAATCTGTGCCAGCTAGTACACGTGGCATGGCACTAAGCCTTGGGACAGCCAGGGAACTGCTTTCCAATTTGTGGCCTCAGAGGGGACCTCTGTCCTCCCACACCCTTTCCTGCAGCAGGCTGCTCCCCTTCTCTTGCAGGTGATGCCCAGACTGCAGGGGTTCAGAAGGAAGTTCAACAGTCCCCTCGAAATTGCTGGTAAGGACCACAGATCTGCCCAGGGGAGGTAGAGACCTGAGGGTGGATAGACTGAGCTTTGAGGGATGCCTGGTTCTCTTTCTCCCTGCATACAGTTGTGTGTTTGTACTGGGGAGACACAATTGTTTTTCCTCTTCCCTGTGCTTGTGGCCTCCTGTTAGGACAGCCACAGGGTGGGTAACTTAGAAAGCAGGAGGCAACTGGTAGCATGGGGGACTGTGATGGGAGAGTGGAGGTCAGGCTGAATTGGCTCAGTACTCCAAGGACAAGAAGCCTGCAGCTTGTGCTTCTGCCACAACAGAGTCCAGGGAGACATCTGTGTTACTTCATTTGTGGCATTCTGTTGGCTGATAGACCTCAAAGCCTCACCTAAGCCCATCATCTTTTCTTCCTTGCTTGGTTATCTTGGGGAAGGTAACCCTGTTGCCCACCTGCCTCAGCTACTGGTCTCTGGTGAGGGGCAAGAGGCCCTCTCCAGCCCAGATATGGCAAACAGCAGCTTGGGAATGCTACAAAGTAAGATGGTGACCTGAAACTTGGCACAGCAGATTGTGTGGTAGGGGGCAATGGTTGGAAACGTTTCATCCTGACTGATATCAGTGAGACCCATCAGGAAATGACTTTTCTATTTCTCTCTTATCTTGCCTCATAAGCTTAAAGGCAGAAAGAACATCTCTCCTGTCTGATAATGGAAGATGAAGTGAGGGAGAGGGAGGAAAGATCATTTAATGCAGAGAAGGAATCATGCTCACACACAATTAGTGCTGATTCCCAAGCTGAGGCTGGTAGGTGGAAAGGTCCCTTCTCCTCATGCTCAGGAGGAGTCACCTGCCTTCCTTCCTGCAAAGGGCAGGCAGATAAAGGCAGCCTGAAGGACACATCAGCCTCACAAGGAGATAGAGGGATGTGCAATCGGGACAGACATCACCAGTCAGGACTAATCTCCTCTGCCCAGGCTGGGCAATGGGGCCACTTGGTCTTCTGACCACCCTCCCTACAGTCAATGGCTTGCAAAGTTTGGCCTGCAAAGGTGCAGCTGACAGAAGCTGGTGGCACAGACGAGGAGATAACTTAGCAGGTCAGGAGAGTGTCATAGGCTTGGGCAGTGAGAGCTCCTTGCATGCTGGGCTCTCACCCATGCCATATTGGTTTCCAGAGCAGAGGTCTTGGAGTTGACCACTGGCAGGCTGACCCAGCTCGCACAGTGTTCTGGAAACCTGACTAGCAGCAGGTGTTGCCTTCCTGTTGTGAGTGGGCTTCCCACTGTCCTCCTGAAGAGGGAAGTGCAGCGATGCATTTAAAACAACAGCCAGTGGGGGGCTAGTAGAACCTGAGTGACCCAGAGGGTAACTGAAACCTCTAATGAGGTGGATGAGGACCTGCTGCCTATTTCTCTGCTTTCACTACAGGTATTGATGACTCCTTTGACCGCAACTCTGTTTACCGTGGCTCCCTGACACAGAGAAACCCCAATGGGAAGAACCGGAGAGTGGAAAGGCTCTTTGCGGTATGAACCCAGCCACCCAGGAGGGTTGCTGGCCTGGGCTCCCCATGGAAACTGCCTCCTTGGGCTTGCACAGAGGCATTTGTCCCTCTCCATGTTATCTGTGAGCCAGTGGAGTGCCCAGCTCTCAGCACTGATCTCACCATGGTGACTGGTGAGGGCAGGCACACCTCAGCATCACCCTCTGAGGTCTGGGGTGTCATAAATCCCAGGGGAGACCAAACAAGATGTAGATGTACATCTTTGAATTCCCACTGCCTGCATGGTCTATGGAATGGGACAGGTCCTTGCTCCATGTGGTGGCAGCTGGAGGGGACAAGGAGTGCACTGGTCTCATCACCTAGGATGGCACGGGCACAGTACTGAGCTGAGGTTTCTCCCTTTGGTGCCTTGCAGAAGCCTGTGATGACCCACCTGTCCTGAGGAGAGGAGAATCCTCCTGCCACCGCATTTCACCGATGATACAAGACCTCACCGCCTTCCCCCCGATGCTTGCTCTTCCTTCTCCCATGCCCACTTCTCCCTGAAACCCTGGACTGGAGGGAAGCTGAAGGCCATGGGCAGGAGGTCTTACTGACAGGGAGAGAAGTGAGGAACTGGGGTACAGGAATGTGGCCAGGGGCTCTCATGGGAAGATGAAGCCATGAGACTTTGGCTTTGGGCAACTCTTTGGTACCAGGGCAACCAAGGGGACCAGAGGACTGCAAAGCAGGAGCAACCTCCTGAGAGTGAGCTGGACAGCAGTGTGGTTTTCTAGCATGGAGACCAGGGGCAGTGATATGGCCCTCACTTGGTAAAAGCTGTCAGTGCCTGTCCTGGCTCTCTCTTAGGCTGGTGCTGAGTGGGGACAGGAACAGACAGCAGATGCAAATTGCCCTTGGAGTACACCAGGTAGAGCAGAGACCCAGGCATCCAAGGCTGGGATTTGCATCCCAGTGCTGGTCCTGACTCTCTGCTATGTCCCTTGGAGCATCACTTCACTTCCCTGAGCAGCAAAGCAGGGTGAGAGCAGTACTGGCTCCCTCCCAGCAGACACTTGGCCAACAGATATTTCCACAAAGTCATGTAAATGCCTGCTGAGGCTTCTCACCACCGTGCCTGAAGCGACAGTGACTATCTGGGAAGTCAGTGAGGAGGGGCTTGTGGGAAGAGATGGCAAGAGAGGTGGAAGAAAGTCTGAAGGGCTTCTTGGGGATAAGTTTGTTTTTCCAGCTCTTGAAGATATCCCTTCTCTGTGTGAGGCAGTTCAGAAGGACTCCAGCAAGCAGAGTGTAGGTGTTTCCCTGGAGGTTTTCCCTGCTCCACGAAGGGGTCAGCCCATACCAAAAGGTGCTTTGTGGATAAGCATGTCCCCTGTTCCCTCATGATGGGATTATAGAACCTGGTAGATGGCCTTTGGGGACTGTGGTTGCCCTGAGACCCTGCCAGGTGACAGTGACATCAGTAACGCACTCCCCCAGATACCCCAAATTGTTTATTTTCCTCCAACATTTAACTCTCTGTGTCTACTAACACCAGTGGATCAGTGCCTGGTCCTGTACCTGTGCCCAGGACATCAGTATGGTGAGAGGGTTGCTTTCCCTTACAGGTCACTTTAGAGGAGGTTCACATTAAATAATTTTGATGGGTACCTGCTGGTCCCTGTCCTTTCCAATCCCCACCTTCCTCCCTCTGCAGTGGGCAATGCAGGGAGGATCGCTTGCTGCCAGAACAGGGATGTCAGACCGATGCTGGCAGTTCCCCATTGATGGCCACTCAAGCTGAACCATTTTAGGCTGTTGGCATGCATCTGAACTAAACCCACTTTAATTATGAGCAGTAGTGTGGATTCTCACACAAGTAGCACGTATGTTTGGCTTTGGTAGTAGTAGAGACTGCTAAATGCCTAGAAATTGGTCCTGTGGTAATCCCAGAACAGGCTTCTAAGTCCATAGCCTGGGCTTCCCATCTGGAAACAAAATCAATTTCTTATTTTAAAATGAAATCCTTCTGGCCTGATGTTCAAAAGGGTAAGTGCAAACCACTGCCGTCATAGAGACTCTCCCAGATACTGTGGCGTTGCCAAGTGCATCTCTCACTGCTCAGCTGGCATTGGCACTAGGATGGCAGCTATTTGGCTGGCAGAAGGGAGCTCCACCATGATCTGGGAGATGCTGTGGGTTTGCACCCACCCTTCTGGTGTCAGCCTTTACCCCAGCCACATCTCTTGCTGTATCTGGTTTCAACCTTAACTCAAGTCCTTACCACACAACTGCTTGGACACTTGACCCTGTGAAGAAGTCCTCACAGTGGGCTTCGAAAGTGCCAACAAAGGCGACGTTCAGGCTGTGGTCACCCATGCTGTTATTTGCCGGTTTCCTGCCCCCTCTGCCTGTGTAGAGATTATATATATGTACACTCAATCATGCAATAAAGCCAATTCTGTGTCCAGAACCTAGGACCCATTTTGCAGTGTCTGTTTTTCTGGTTCACTCGAGCAAAGGCTCCTTTCTCTTCCCATCCTCTCCTTTAACCAGCTGGTGCACTCCTCACTTTAAAACTGGGCAGGTAAAAGCAGACAGGGGCTGAACTGGTGGCATGGAAGCAGAATGAGGGGAGATGGTGATGACCAGGATAACAATACACCTTGTCAGGTGCTGGTCACAGAGCCATGGGTGTGATGAGTGTGGGTCAGTGGCACTCAGGGACAAGGCCAGGCAGGTAAAAGGGATACACAGTGTGTGGGTAAAGAGGGCTGACCCTGAAATGAGCAGCTCTGACTTGCATGGAAACCCAGGATCAAATCTGGCAGCTGAATCCACCTGAAAGACAAGCCCACAGCATCAAGGGGTTGCCTGAAATCTGTGTTAAATAATGGCAACAACCCCAGTGTGGAGAGAGCCATACTGAGCCCAGGGTCTAGGCTTCCTTGGCTGATGGGGTTGTTTTCTCCTTTCTCCATCTTGATGTCTCTGATGTACCTCTGCAGCTCTCAACCTGTTCTGTGCTGCTCCCATTACTGTCCCCCAACACTGGTTGTGCTCAAGCATTGGAGCTGACCATGGCATAAGATCAAGCTCTGTCCCATGGCAATGCCAACCTGACTTTGGGGTGGCAAGCAGAGACCTTCCTCCTGCCCACAGCCCACCAGTGACGATGTCTTCACCATCCTGCCCACACACAGATGACCCTGTTTGGAGATGTCTCTAGTCCTAGAAATTCCAGTTTTTCTGAGAGTGGACCTGTGCTCCTGCGGGGGAGCAGGTTTGTGGCAGCATCACCCACCAACCCCCTGCAGTGGGTGGTGGGTGAGGGGCTCCCCGCGGGGAGTGTGGGGGGTGTGATGGAGCAGAAAACTTCCCTTTGTCCAAAATAACACCAGGTCGAGGACAGGGGTTAGCATATTCCCAAGAGATCTGCCTTGGCCAGCAGAAGATACAATGCTGGTCTTTTCTGAGTCATGAAAATCCCAGTGCTGATTTGATGAGCGGGGACAGTGGGGAGGGGAGATGCCCTAGCTTGGTGCCCGCCGAGGCTCGCTTCTGACATCAGCACGAAACCGGCCATAAAAACGGCAGCCGGAGGGGACTCCGGCTCAGACGACGGCCGCTCAGTTCAGCGGAACGGCAGCCGGGCATCTCGCCCTGCCACGTCACAGTAAGTGCAGCGAATCGACGCTTTTCTCTCCCTCTTGTCACGCTTTTGTTGCTGGATAATTTCCTGAGCTCTGCTTTGCCTCTGTGTGTGTCCGCGTGTGTGTCCTTGTGTCTGTCCAGCCGGCTGGGGGGGATGTTTCCAAAAGCAATTTTTAAAAATCGCTGACTGCAGCAAACCTGAGCTCTCAGGAGCCCAGGCTCCCTCCTGCCCCGCACGCTGAAAACTTCTCCTTTGCAAAAGTCCCTGGAATTAAAGCTGCCACTCCATCCTTGCTGTGTCCTGCTTCACCCAGCTCTCCTGCTTTTGCCCCTTGCCTGGCTCCCTGGATGCAGGTGGCTGCAGAAACCAAGCCCATTGCTCAGCCTTCCTGGGTCCAGGAGTGGGTGCCAAGGGTGCAGAGGTGGTCATGGTCCATCTAGCACTGGACAGCAAAACCCATATGTGCTTCTTCAACCTTTGCTTGGTGCTGCCAGCCCTACATTTTGAAGGTGGTCCCCCTCCCCATCTCCTGGGCTGTAGGGTCCCATGGGTGCACTGAGGGTCCCAGAGAGAAAGAGTGATGCCAGGCCTGGCCTAAGGTGCTAGGCTAGGACCAAAACCAATTTTAATGAACATGAGGTTTGTACAACTCATGTTTGCAGGGGATATTTTCCCCAACAAAATATCAGCCCCAGCAAAAACCTCTGCGTTTTGATCAATCTGCTCCAAGCTCTTTACATCACTGCTGGTCCTGGGGATGCTGTGAGGGGGTCAGCAGCAGCAATAGTTGCCCCATCCCCTTGGTCGAAGCCTTCCCCTCCTGATGGGTAGCTCACCCTGTGAGGGTTTAACACCAGCAGGATGTCTCTGCAACAGCCAAACCCCTTTGCTCCCACAGCCGGATCAGAGGCCACCATCTTCGTGGCACCAGCGGGAAGCACCAAGGGCTGGGAGTCTTTGGGGCCAAGCCACCGTGGCCAGAGAGAGCCAGGGATGAAGCTGGGGGCCGCCTGCCTCCTGTGCCTGCTGCTCGCCTGCCTGACCCTGCCCATTGCCCACGGCCACGTCCGCAAGCGCTCCATGGAAATCAGGAGTAAGGAGAGCAGGAGTAAGCGACTCCCCTCAGTCAACCCCTGCTTCCAGGCCCCTCTACATCCTCAGACTCAGATGCAATTGGGGAGGGCAAGGGGAGGGGGGGGGGTCAATATGCAGAAGCAAAGGTTTGCAATGGCCTTTGCAACAGCTTTTAGCCCTCTTGACACCCTTTCCTGCTCTCCTGGCATTCACCATCTACCCCACCCATGGGTGCTATGCCCTGTGTCCCACTCCGTATCCTCCCCATGCCCACCCCCATCACCCCCTGATGGTTCCTTGGCTTTTGCCTTGCAGACCCGAACATCGACCCCTCCTGGTACACGGGGCGCGGGATCAGGCCAGTGGGGCGGTTCGGTCGCCGGCAAGCCCTGGGCAAGGGCACCCGTCCTGGGGGGGCTGGCTGGCAGCAAGCCTGTGCCCCCCCTGGCTCGCACCCCCAGCCCCCCTGGGAGGAATGGAGCCCCTGAGCTGAAGCTGACAATAAAAGCTCTTCTCCTCTCATCCCTGTGTCCTGCTCCAGAATGCAGCATGGGCTGGTGCTCGGTGGGGTGGACAGGGTGGGAGGTGTGACCCCCAGATTGCTGGTCTCACCACAGTTTTGCAGCCTGACATGGCAGAGGTTGCCTCTCTGCACAACTCAGCTTGATTATCCCCCCACATCCTAAAAATGAGGCCAAGAGGGTCCTCTTTCCCAAGTGCAGCCCCTGGGGTCCCCACAGCATCCCCACCACTCATGGGTGCTTCCGACACCTTCATTTCTGTGGTGTCAAGGTCAGAAACAGCCACCCCATTTCCATGGCCTGCATCAGAAATGCTCAGGGAGCACATGAGGCCTTGCCCCCCATCACACCATACATCCCCCAATGTCCCCTTGTGAGCTGTGTCCGCAGGCCAGACCAGTTTATCCTCTTCTCCGGTGTGGGAGCAAGAGTTGTCACAGGGAAGGGTGACTCTCAGCACTCCTGTCTGCAGTTCCTGGCCCAGCACTGAGAGTCTAGGGCTGTTTGGGGAGGGAGGGGTTAATCTGGGGAGGGAGGCAGCAAATGGGTGGGGGTGAGCAGCAGTTAGCACCCAGCTAATGTCTCCCAGCTGCCCTAAGGGAGGGAATTTAGGCTAGAGGAGCCCCTGTTGTCCTCCAGAATGGCTTGGTGCTGGTGAAGCACTGAAAGGAAGTGGCCCTGGCTGGTGTGGGGTGCTGGGGCAGTGTCATTAAGTGGGGAGCTGATCTGGTAAACCTGAGCAAAGAGTGCTGTGATGCCCTCATCTCTATGGGGAACATCTTCAAGGGTGTCCTCTGCCTTGTGGCCAAATTCAGCCTGGCCACACCTTGTCCTTTGGGCTGGCATCAAGTCAAGGCATGCCCTAAAAGTTCAGTGGGTATGCTGCCTTGCAGACACGGTGAGGGGTCCTGCTCTTTGCCCATGGCCTTGCCAGAGTTGCTGCAGCTCTTCCAGAAAGGGAAACATGCTCCCTGAGCCTGATGTTCTATGGGCTTGCTGGGCAAGGCGTGTTCCCAGAGGGTTAATTTGTAATGCATGAAGAAGAGGCCCTGCAAGGACTGGGCTGCTGTGACACCCAGCATTTGCTTTGGTCTTGCTCTGCCCCCAGACCTGGCTCTTATATCTGCAATAAAATGGTGATTTCTCCTGAGGATGGACTGTGAGTTCTGGAACAGTTCAGGTGGAGGCTGATGGGGTGAGTAGAGTCTCTGGTCCCTTCCACCTCCAGGCTTCCTGTGGTCCTCACCTATGGGCTGACATCCAAGTCAGGGAAAAGAAAAAACAAGACCTTTAGGGCAATATTCTCTGTATTTGCAGCCTGGGTGTAAAGCCATGGGGATGTATTTGCTTTGCTCCAGAAAGGGAAATCTTCCCTTTTCAGATGGGAAGGGAGATAGAGGAGGTGACCTGCAGCTGGGGTGGGGGAATGTCACCAGTCAGGGCTGGTGGCAGTGGTGCTGGTGGGTCACACTCCTTCCTGGAAGCAGAAAGTTGGTGGAAGAAACTTCTGTGCTTCACCTCTTGGATGAAGCCAGTGTTGGAGGGTTGAAGAGGCCCTGTGTCCCTGGGATGAGCTCTGACCTCACTCTGAGGAGGAAGGTGGTCAAGCTGAGCTTGACCCTGTGCTTCTGTGTCTCCCCTGCTTTGTCACTGCTCTTCTTGGAGACCTCATCTAGCCAGTGCTGTGCTCCAGAGCTGCCCATTCTCAGAGCTGGCAGCACCTTGTCCTTGCCCTGCTCTCCCCCAGGTCAACTGTTGACTGTTCACACTGGGACAGGGCCTTCTCTTGTTCCCGCTGCAGGAGCTCTCGGGCTAGGAAGAAACACATGGGTGTGAGAAAGGGCTCCTTTCTCCTGCTGTTGAGGTGGAATGCAATGGCTGTCCGGTCCCGTCACTGATGACCACCAGTACCATCCCATGGTAATGGTGTTAGATCTCTACTGAGGGGGCAGCATTACACCTAGATTGGATACTAAAGCAAAATAAAATTGTGGCTTTGGGAGAGGGCTTGAAATAATCTCTGATGTTGGCCATCCTGAGGATGGATCTGCCCTAAGAGGTGTGGCATGCTTCACAGAAACCATGCACTGCTATGGCTATGACCTTTGCAGCTGCTGGGTGCAGTATGGGGCTGGACTGTCTGGGAAGAAGATCTGAGTGGCAAGCAGGAGCAATGAAGGGGGTCAGCTTTGCAGAGGGAAAGGCCTTTAGAGCCTTGAATCAGAGGTTTGGGGCCTGTGGTTCACCTGTCTCTGCTCTCCCTAGAGCTGTCACCCAACTCACCTACAGCCATAAAGATATCATTAACTTGGTGGTTGGATTTTGCAGATGTTTCCATGAACAGGAGGCCTTTGGTCCTTGCAAACTCTTCACCCTCCTAGGTGGAGACAAGCAGAGTTATTTCCCAGCCCCACCTAAGGCTGCTTGTTTGGTTACAGTGGCAGATCATGGCAGGTCAATAATTGTACAGGGAGGTGTCTGAAAGCCTTTAAAATTCTTGGCTTTGCTAGTATGCATCCCAGTGCTTGCCGGAGAGGGGGTGATGAGGGGGCCAGGGAGCTCACCACAGGCACTCACCTCAGTGGTGACTTCTCGCTCAGTAGCAAGGTCCATCTTGTTGCCCACCAAAGCAATGATTATTTCATCAGGAAGGAATTCCTTCTCCAGCTCCCTCAGCCACAGCTTTGCTCTGTTGAGTGTTTCCTGGAGAGATGGAGTGGAGACAAAGCCATCTAGTGATCTGGTTTTGATTTCATCCCTTTGTCTCAGTCATAGCAAGGCTGGACAGGCAACAAACCAAAGGGACTGGAAATGGTGGTCTGGGGAGGTTTTGATTGTCAGCTCTCTCAGGGAAAAGAGGTCACTGTCCCTGAATACCTTTAGGAATACATCAGCCTTGGATGGGCAGCAAAAAATCAGCCCTGGGGTGGTAGTGTGGTCCTGTATGGGCCATGAATTTCCCAGGTGGGACGTTCATCTTCTCAGCTGGTGCTTGTGTATCACCTTCTGCTTTACCAAGGATAAACACTATCACTGGGCTGCCTCTGCCCCACCATGCTGCAGCATGGCATAGTTACTGCATGGATGGGACTGGTGTCCCCTCCCTTACCTTGTTAGTGATGTCGTAAATGAGGAGAGCAGCGTGGGCACCCCGATAGTAGAGGTGGCAGACACTGTGGTACTTCTCCTGGCCTGCTGTGTCCCAGATCTCAAGCTTGACAGTGGCTACATCCAGGTTGATTGTCTGTGTGAAGAAGGAGCCTGCAGGCAAGACACAGGGTGCATGTTTACTTGCAGCAAGAGCAGAAAGCTCAGGTCTGCTGCTGTGAGGTCAAACCCACACTGAGGGCTGCTAACAGGGCTCTAATCACACAACTGGGATGGGTTTCTCATAAGCACTGGCACCATTGTTGGGATGGCAGGACAGACTGGGGAAGGCTGGGAGTCCTTCCTGACAGCAGATTTGGGTGGTTACACACCAGTTTTAGTGTTAGATAGCTCTAAGCTTTGTAGGATAGCCTCCAGACAGGGACCCACCCCCCCCCCCCTTGCTGTTGGGTCAGATCTGTGAGTGCTATGACTAGGGAATATCCACTGAAAAGGGCTCCCACTGGAAGGGAGCCTACATCCTTGCTCCAAGGGAGCAGATGGCTGCTTGTGGATCAGCCAGAGTCAAGGTAGAGGGACAAGGGGAGCTTCACCTCCTCCACCAGCTAGCTCTTCAGGCTCCAGGTAGGACCCCACCCTCTGTGCCTTCTTAGGGCAAAACCCAAGTGTATCATGTAAAATCAATGTCTTTGATGTCTAGATGCCATGGAGAGCTGTGCTGATGAGAATGTATGGAGGAGGCAGCTTGATCCCAGCAAGCATGCTGGCCCAAGGGAGGTTTTGGAGGGAACAGAGCTCTTGAAGCTCTCCAGATGGTTTTCATCAACTCAGAAGCATGCATGTGTCCTGCCCTTGGATGTGGGTTGTTCAGCGTGGCTTGTCAGGACAGGACATGCAGGGACAGTGGGGCAGAGCATGGGGTTTGTCATGCAGCCAAGCTGTGGGGAGCTCTGTGCTCTCATCTCTGCAGGAAGGCTGGAGGAATGAGGCACTCCTGCAAGCCAACCATTGGGCAGTGCTGGGGAGGGGGTCTTGCCATAGTTGGCCACCTACACCACAGCCTCCTCTCTCCAGAATGGCATTGAGGTCTGAAGGTGGTGACAGCGATGAGCAGGTCTATAACATGTTCAAAAGTGGGTCTGTGATTATGCAGGATATACCAACCTGCTCTCCCACCCCACCGCAAGGAAGGGCATCAGGCCTGGACTCTTATCCAGAGCCATCAATCTATCAAAGTCTCTCACTCACATCCCACAGTTGGTAGCAACTCCTTGAAGTCATTTTTCATGTATCGGTAGGCCAGGCTTGACTTTCCCACTGATGTGCTCCCTAGAAGAACCACCTTGTAGATGTAGGTGGGACGAAACCCCGCCAGGGAAGTGCCTGGCATTGCTTCCTGTGCCATGCCCTGAAAGGAAAACAACCCTGTTCAAAACATGTCTGCAGTGATCCATCAGCT
>JANHGN010010344.1:0-18230 GCA_024605025.1 Megaceryle maxima | reverse complement strand
TCCATCAGCTGAGCCTCCCGAATCAACTCCTCACCTGTGGCAGCAGGACATGTGGAGTTTAACCTCAAAATAGGCTAGAACAAAACCATTAATATCCTGGACCACACAATGCATCAAGCCATCAGCCACTGGCAGTTATGACCAGAGGGTGGAGATCTTTAGTAAGACACTTGACACAAAAGGCCTTTTTGGATGTAGACAAGGAGGTTGGATTGGGTGTGTCTCCTTTAAAGAGAGGACATGCTGGGGAAAGCTAATGGCAGTGTGACATCACTTAGGAGTGTGTGCCTTGCTCTTGAGCACATCTCCCTTCCCAGAGTCCTGGTGAAGAGCTTAGGCTGATGTTCCATGCTTGTTGTGGGTTTCAATTAGAAGTTATACCAGCAGAACATAACTCAAGCTGGAGGTAAGTTTAGGTGTGGATGATGCTGCTTCCAGCTTGCTAAGGACACTGCCCAGGGGAAGGCTGAGCACCCCAGGATCTGATGGGCTTTGTGGCAACACTTTCAAGTCAATGTGTTGCTCACCAGGGTGAAAAAGCAGGAGTGAGAAGACCTGATTCAAGCAACTTCCAGGACAAACAGCACAAAAAGCAGACAGCGCACACTCCTCCATTGTGGATTAAGAAACTCTGGGCAGACCAAGCCCATGACATCTCATGCCCTCATGACCATTGCACCATGGGGTGTGACTCTGCATCACTCAGGGTGGAGCTATGGTGCACGGTGACCGGGGACAGCAGGGGAGCACAGACCAAAATAATGGTGGTCACCTCAAAACTGACTTGAAGAGAGACACTGCAGAGCATTGGCCATGTCCTGGGAAGTGGGTGGCTGGCATGAGCCCTCCTGGTTGGCATGTTTCTCCTTCTCCCAGCCCTGAGCTCAAGAAAGTGATGCTGCCTCGCTGTCAGCACAGTTTGGCAAATAACTCTGTCCTGCAGCTAGCCAAAGCTTTGCTCTGGCTCCTCCTTGCATATCTCCTCTAAAATTACTCATTTCACATGGAGAGCTATGCAGGAGAGAGGGAGGTTCATGCAGAGCTTGAAGATGAAGGGTCATGGGGAGTTGAACTGAGCAGGAGAGAGCATGACATGACCTTGCATGCCCTTACCCCACCTCACACCCAGCAGCAAAGGGGAAATAGGCCACGAGCAAGCCTGTAACTGCAGTGTGCAGAGATGCAATGTACCTTGTATTGCAGATCTGATCTTCTAACAGCCAAAGACAGCAGAGGAGCCTTGTTAAGGATGCTGAAATGTTCATGTCCTGCTGCTGGTCCCTGTCTGTGTGTCCTGGCAGGCAATAGCAGCAAGAGGGTCAGGTAAAGAGCCTCCTGTGCGAGGTGAAACACCTCCCGTGCCAGAGTGAATGCTACTGGTATAAGGTGCTTTTGGAGAAAGCCCTGGTCAGCCAGTGAGCAGGGACCTGCATGACTTATAATGAAGAATTGGTGCAATTACTCCAATTCCTACATGGGGCTTGCAGGAGTTTGCTGTGCAGAACCTGCAGGTGAGCAACAAGAAGTACCTTTATAAAGACATAAATGTAGCTTCTGGCCCAGGAAAGTCTCTGCAACAACCTTGTCTGACAAAAGCCTCTTATTCCTGCTCACCCCACGTGTCTCCTTTGTTTTGCCTGTCTTCCTTCTGCAATCTGGCAGGTTCCAGACCTTTAATTCTTCTCCCTTCCCTGAGCCTGTGATCAAAGCAGGCTGTCATTAAGAGCGTTCCTTGGTGAAGGCTGAACCCAGGTCTGGATCTGTGGTCTTTCTCTTCCCTCAGATGAGAATTCACCCCTTTGAAAAATGGGTAGAATCTTCTTCACCAGCTCATGCAGCCCAGTGATGAAGAGTAGGATCACAGTTTGCACAGATCAGAGTTACTGATGGGGTTTGGTTTGGGCTTTTTTAAGCAGGAAAAAGCTAAACCCTGCCATACAGCATACAGCCATGCTCCTTCTGGTATTAATTACACACATTTGCCTCTTTGTAGGCCTGTAAATAAGTCTTGCTGTCCTTTCTGGGCAGCTATGCTAGCTACCATAGGTGATAAGCCATAAAACTTTCCAGGAAAACAAGTGGCTGCCTGAAAACCAACACAAGATTGTCTCCCTTAAACTCAGTGCCTCATCATTTCACTCTGCTGCTCTCTGTTTAACTCTGGGAGGCTGTATCAATGCTGGAACAAAGCTCCCCTGAGGATTCCTCTCATGAGAGAAATTTCCTTGCAAATTTTTCATGCTAGCAAGCACCTATCAGAGATGGGCAAGTTACACAAAAGCTCATTTGAAATGATTTCTATTCTGTGTTATGAGGCAGAAGGTGAGTCTCACTTTCAGCCCAAGGAGAACAGCAAGGAAGCAAAATGAGTGGCTTTATTCTGATTCAATGGAAAACAGCATTTAGAGGAAAGTGTTTTCCTCATCCTTTTTTTTTTTTTTCTCTATTGAAAAAGACATGTACAGAGTAAAAACCCTGTGCTCTCTGGCTAAGGGACATGGGAAAATCTCTCCAGAGATCTCACGTGGCTGGCAGTCACTCTTCAGCAGCTGCTCCCTTCCATGGGGAAGAGCCTGGCAAAGGTAAGACCCAGCTTAGGGTTACAATCAGCTCTGGAAATTCAGAATGCTGCTCGAGCAGGGTCACCAATCCCCACTCTGGGTGCTGATAACAGTGCCTCAGTATCCCCATTCTTTCAGCCTGCAGACAAAGTAGAAGTGCATTCTTCATCTGGAAAACCCCCTGACTTTCCCAGGCTGAGACTGACTGCACATATCCAGGAGAAATGTTTAAAGCCACTTTCCCACTGGTTTCTGTGAGTTAAGCCCCAGCAGAGTGCACCTACAGACTAGAAAAGCTCCTGTTGGCATAACTAGAAGTTGATTCAACCAAGTTTGATTTCCCTCACTGCAAACTCAATGCTGTGAAGAAGCCAGCAATGTTGCTGTGCAAGATGGCTTTTGCAAATTTTTCCACACATGCTTAGATAGGCTGAGGTGTAACCTGAACTGGGACTACTTAGATGCTGGGTTTGGGGTTTTTGAGTTTGATCTTGGTAAAGAATAACTCAGCAAATTAGGGAGCAGCAGCTGAAGTGTTAGAAGTCCTGTCCTCATGCCTAGAGCCACATTGAGGGGCAGGGAAAGCTGAAGCTGCTCAGAACCAATATAATGGGCTGAAGATTAGTCTAGACAAGCATTTCTCTTTTAGCAACTGTAAAAAAATGCTTTTGGTGGATTTAGTCTCCAGATACAGCTTAATGTGACAGCTGCGTCTAGCAGCAGATATTCAGGGCAGGTTTCCTGATCTTACACTTACCTAGAAGTCAAGCACCAAAACGGACACAACACAGATCATTTCTCACTTCCTAATGGAGGATTAAGCATCGCTGCACCCAGGAAACTGTGTCCTCAGTCAGACGTTCTTGTCTTTATCTCCTCTCTCCTGGGCAAAGGGTGGGTATGTGGAGGCAGCTCCCACCAGTGTTAACCAGCTTCCCCTATGGAGCCCACCCGTTTAATGTAAATCAACTTAAAGTAATCTCTTTGCAGTACCAGATTAGTGATATTGCACTTGAACCCCCTGCTTTCATTGTTTCCAGGAAGGAACCTGACAAATTTGTTTATGAGGGTGACTCAGTTGTTTATAATTAGCAGGAAAGTGGACTTTATCTAAGGAGCATCCTTTCAAACTCCAGTTTTATGGGTGTAAATGAAATAAAAAATAAAATAAATAAAATAAATAAAAAACAGTAATAAAAAACAGAAACATGAGGTGGTGGAGTAGATATTTGCCCTGGAATGCAAGAGCAAGGGCTTGGCTTTTGCTACTCTAAATTTGTATCTCTGCAGTATTTTTAACCTAGGGAGGGGGGATCCTCATATATCTATTGTCAAGGGATAAGCCTTTTATTTCCAAAGGAAAACAGTAAAAAAAAAACCAACCACTTTTGAGGATGGAACTACAGAGAAGTGTTATTTAAGACTCTCTTCCTGGGAAATTAGTGATGTTTAATATTAATTTTTTTTTTTTTTTTTTTCTTTGTCACACACCTACTTCCCAATTAACTTCTAGGTTTCTCTCGAAGTGCTCCTCTGCTTTTGGGAGCTTCCTCCTACCTCCTAAGGTCCTCACAGTGCTGGTGTAGGACCGTGGCCACTTGGTCAGTTCGCTTAAACCAAGGTTACCAGGGGATACGAAAATCCCAACTGCAAAGATTTAAAGCGTAAACAGCGTTAGATTTACATAGCGCTGGTTTGTCAATGTTATCAGCCCTCCTCAACGCTAAAAGGAACAGAATAAGGGTCATTAACTGTGCGGCTCGAGCGGCTTGGGGAAACAAGGCAGCAATAAACAGAGACTGCCCTGGGCTGTGGGCGAGACCAAGCACTCTGCCCAGACCTTTGCAGCAGCTCCTTGGCTGCCCAAGAGGATGTGGGTAGGTAAGGCAGAGGGCTTCCTAACTCTTGCTAAAATCTCTTCCCTTGGGTAGGGAGCTGCTGAGGGTGGTGCTGCCCTCCCTGATGGATGCCCCTTTGCAGCTCTGATGCAGGTCTGCTTCCCAGTGGGAGGATGAGAGTCCTGGGAGCTTGTCTGGGAAAGGCACCTTGAAGATGATGGGTCGGGGCTGGGGCCTGCTTTTCAGGGAATTGCCCGGCAGAGGATGCCTTTACCTTCCCGAAGCCTTGCTCTCCTTCCAGTGCTCCAGTCCGTGGCATCAGGGGTGATGGGGCAACGGCCCCTTCCAGCTGCCTGAGCCTCTCCACACTGGGGCGAGATAAAAGTGAAACCATCCAGCAGGTGCTGGGGAGCCGTGTCAAAGGTAAGAGCAACCGGAGATCAGTGAACCTTAGACCCACCAGCAAGGCGGGACCATCAGGTGCCGTCACACGGAGCAAGCCTGATGGCCATGCCTCCCACACTCTCTCCAGCCCTCCCTCCTTCCCTGCTTCTCATGCTGGGGTTTGGCAGCAGGTGGACGGACAGGTGGATGGATGGGTGGATAGGGTTTTCCCTATGCCTCAGGGTCTGAGGGCAGCCTGGCTACCAGGGGCATGAGAAGTTAAAGCAGCTCATGCCCCACAGTGTGGGGTTTGAGGACCAGGAAGGGATGGGTACAGGGCTGGCCGGAGCCATGGCGTGCCAGGGATCTGGCCTCCTCTCAGTTTTTATAATACATCTGACACACATAGACCTGGCTTTGGTCTTGTGCCAGGGTACAGGCTCAGATGCCTTGGGCCAAAGTGATTTGTTTTCAGGAGCGGGGCTGGTTTACCAGCTGGCAGGAGACAGCACACCCGCTTCTCTAGCAGAGCTTTTCGTCAGACAGCTGGGGAGGTGCAGAGCAAGCAAAAATTGAGCACTTGGGCTTTTACTGCCTTTTAATTAAAGTAATAGCTAGTTACCACAGGCAGCTGGGGCTCAGTGCTTTAAAGAAGGCTGCTCTTGTTAAAGCTTTAATATCTTGAGAGAGAAATCACAGCATGTTAGTGCATTGGGATAACAGGTCTGGTGTGAGAAAGCGAAGATCTGATAATTAGAAGTCTAAATGAAGACAGTTCTTGAGTTTCTGTCACTCATCTTGTTCTAGTTAGTGTCTTTCCTTCAAGTAACAGCTCCTAAAGTTTTCTGGAAGTGAAAGAGGATTTACAAAATCTGTCCCTGAAAGTGACAAGGTGCAGGTTGAAAAGCAGGATTCCTACAAGCAAGCTTAAAAAAAAAAAAAAAAAAAAAAAAAAAAAAAAAAGTCATCTCAGTTTTGCAATGAAGAGTGTGTCTTGTGTGACTTTGAAGGCCTGACTGCTGTGACTCAATTCCTTCCCATTTCTAAGATGAAATGCTGTGTACAGACATGCAAGAGTTGCACAGATGTCATATGGGAGCAGTGCCCCCACCAAGTGGAATCACCACGAGCAGTTTGGATCTGTGAGCCAAACGAGAGCATTTCACTTCACTTGGGAATGTGCCTGTGCACAGATTTGCACTGTCACGGCAAAACTGAGAGCAGATCTTACCCTGCATGCGGCCTTTTTGCCAGAGGGAAAGGAAAGCATTACCTTCACAGGTCCCTTCCCATCAGCTCTGCAGAGGCTAGAACAGGATTTGGGGATCCTTTGAAGATATTTCTCACAACCCTGTGAAAATCCACACTGTCTGAGGCTGGTATAATTTTTTTCAGCACAGAAACAGTTTAGGTGCTCCCACCCCTCTCCCAGAACTTGTTTCACATGGTTGGGCTGTGAAATGAGCCAACTTAAAGTCTTTTGTTTGTTTGTTTTTCCCAGGGCTTTGGATAGATCAGTTCTTCAGTGGGACCCTCAGTGTGACCCTGTGGACTGTCATTCTGGCACAGCAGAGGTGTAGGAAGGTGTTTCAGAGTTTGGGAAGGGCTAGGGGCACGGATACCTTAGGCTGGGATTGCTGCAGCAAGAATCCTTGCCCACAGCAAGAAGTGATGCTGAAATGTTGTCTGCTTCTACTTACCCACTGGTTTGGACCTACAAGCTCTGGTAACATCACACACCCAACTAAGCATCTATTCCTTAGTAGAAAACAAGGCTCTGGGTCTTGTCTGGAAAGCTTTGAAGCCTTATGAAAGGCTTGCTTTATAGCCACTAAAACAAACTTCATTTCCAATTTTCACTGTGGCAATAAGTGCTTGTCTCGTGCTCTGTTATTTTCAGACCAGTCCCATCTGTCTGAGCAGATGTTACAACTCAGATGCCTTTATTAAGGGCTCTTAAAAAAAGGAGATGGTTTAAGTGAGAAGCCCACATAAAGTGCTATGGGCTGGCTGGTGTAAATGTCCCTGAGTCCTCTGGACTTGTGTGGGCTGGGGCATCTGCCTCCTGGAGGAGACTTCTCCACTTCTCGTGAGCCAGACCCCACTAGAGGGCACAGCTCAACTATGATTTAAGACAACAGGGATGTCTGATGCTCCTGAGACTCGTTTCTGAACTGGGAAACCAAATAGACACCAGTCAGTGAGGGTGACTAGAGAGGTGGACTGAGATCTCCTGCCAGAGCCACATCTGGGTGGCCAGCTTGTCTTTGGGTGGGCTTTGTTCTACAAACAACCACAACGTGAACTTTGTCAGTAAACACCATTGCAGTGTCAAGAAGCCAGAGCTTTGTATGATATCTTAGTCTGCTTTCCTGCTTCTTGAGGGTGTGAATATCTTGCTGTCCTGGATGCTCAGGACCAGACTTTCTTCTGCAGCAAGTGGCTTGCAAATAGTGTGGCTGCAAGACTGAATCCATAAAGCACCCAGAGCAACCTGCACAAAGCCAGGGATGCAACTTGCTCAGCTATGCTTGTGCAGTGAAGGGTTCCTTACCTGAAATGAATTTTACTGGTAAAAACTGGGCATTGGTAGTTAATCTGAGGTTAGGGACTGCATTTAATTTTATGCTTGCCTGATATAGTTATGCCACAAGCATTTGCGGTGCAGGCTTGGCCACAGTGGTGGTATGGCCCAGCAATGCATGATCTGAGCACTGGGAACCCCCTTGTAGACCTTGCCCTATGGCTCCTCCTCAGCCTTTTTCCTTGATTTTTAACTTTGAAGGAAATGGTGACATTTTGGTAATGCACAGGAATGCCAGTACAGGTCAAAATAAAACTTCTAAACAGTCAAGAGTAATTCCAATAATCTCATCATTCTTGCTCTGCCTGCTGTGAAATTTTGGGTGGGTTGGCTCTCTTGACCTCTTTCTCTGAGTAAAAGGAGGCACAAGGATGCAGGTCTTTCTGGAGCGGCTGGGGAGCTCCTGGAGTGCTCTTTCTCGGTGGTTGTGTAGCCCTTTCTTCCTCCAGACTCTGACTGCTCTGAGGAAGCATTAGCTTTTCAGTATGAACACTGTAAACCATCCCTCACTTAAGGAAGAGCAGTTGGGTGGAACAGGCAGCAGTGGCTGGTAATAATGGCACTACCCTGAAAACAAAAGACTAAAACCTCAGCTTTGCCATCCCTTTGCTGTCTGCCTGTGGGAAGAGTTAATCTGTATCCCATGACTTGTTTCTCCCCCTCCCCTTGGCTTCTCCACTCGGTTTACCTGTGCTCCCTGATGTGCTGTGTGGCAGCCCAGGACAGGAGGTCAGATCTCCATTGAGGCTCCCACACTGCTGAACCAACACTAAGACTTTGTATTGCTCAGAAATTGTTAACTGCTTCACTTCAGCTTTAGCATTTTTGGACTCCCAAGTTCCCTGAATACTGTGAAGTTGTTTCTGATAGGTTGGTTTTCATCTGAAATGTTCCCATTTCTCCTATTTAGTGAGTTTCACAGTGGTCTGGGCAGCCCTGCTCAGCTAAGCACTGATTGAGCTGCTTTCTTGGGCATCTCCAGGCTCTTGGTTTCTGCTCACATCACGGTGCCAATGCACCATTTCACATGGGGGCAGGTGGCTGTCACGTCTCTCCTGAGTGGCTGGTCTGACAAGGAACAGCCACAGATACGCAAGCATGTTTCAACTGAAAATATACTGCAAGCATGAAAATATACCATATATACCACAAGCAGAGCTCTCTATCTTATCTGTATGAATGTCTGAAAGCACAAGTTGTTTTGGGGTTTGTTTTTGTTTGGTTGGTTTGTTTGTTTTTCCTGCTGCTGCTCGGGGATGTAGAGGAACAGAAACAGAAAAAAAAAATCATCAAAGTGTTATTTACACTAGAAGGACTTTGTGAAACTTTTCTGACCCAAACCACAGAGGTGGGGTTTGCTAGAGGTTTTTGGTTTTGCTCTTGGTTTTTCCTAGAGCTGCTTTACAGGTGGAAGCAACGGGGATAGAGCAGTGTGAGCTCACTAGATAAGGTGTCCTGGAAATCCTTGTTTGCTTGTTCAGAAAACTGCGTATCTATAGTGCATGTGCATATGAATACAGATGTTATAGAAAGCGTGGGTTGTGTATTTGTTAGTGTCTGAATCCTGCTGATGTCCAGTGCCATGGACTAGTGGCTTTAGGGCTCTGAGCTGTGCTGAATGTGGCCACAGGCCACTGCTGATCTGATTATAAAGCCTCTGCTGCTGTGAAATGCTCTCTATATAGGCTCTGCTGGGCTGCCTCTGTATCTGAGGCTTTCCAAGACCATTGCCTGTCACCTTGACACTGTTGCACAGCCTGTATCTATTGTGACCTCCGGCTGGCTGGAAAGAAACAGAGCTACAGTCAGGTTTAGACTGATGGTGATGGTCATGTAGACTTCAGAATTAATGGTTGTAGAAATGTGGCTTTGGTTATGACCTTGCCTAAGTGGTTTTGTCTCCTAGACCAGCTGTAGGACAGACAACTTGTCTCTGCACCACCAGCTTCAAAGGAACCAGTCACTTGTGCACCAGTATATAATACCATGCATTGCTTTTGGGATATAACTCTTTTTGTTTAGCTTTAAATAAATAGCTTTTATTGCTATAAATAAGCTCACTGCTCAGAGGTCCACCTATGGTCCTGACCCTCCTCTTGCAGAGCAGCTCTCCTCACCATGCTACTTTGACCAGGCAGTCTGGGGAGCCCCTGGCCAGCTTTGAGAGAGGTGGGCAAGCTGATTCTCGCTGAGCAAGCCATCCTGGCCCCTGTCAGCAGCCATCAGATACAAAGCCTCAGAAATAAGCTGGGGCTCTTCTATTTTTAAAAGCCTATTTGTTTCAAGAAGAAACATCTGCAACCACAGTAAACAAAATGAATTCAAAATACTTGATCCAGACAGAGGTCACAACAAATCAGTTCTCAGAACCGTTCGCCATAACCTGTGCTGTTAAATGTGTGATGCACAGTGGTTCTTTTATAAAATCTGGGGAAGAAGTTAATCACAGAGGCCTGGCTTAGGATAGAAATGTTTTTTCTAAGCATCCTGGTCTTTGCTCTTTCTCCTTTTCTGCAGTCATGCCATGAACTGATGCCATAAGATCAACTCCTGAAAGCCTAAAGGCCCACAGTAGCCTGAAGACCCAGGGTAGCTCACTAGTGATCATACAGGCAAGGTTTGTCCCCACTGCAATGGAGCCTTAAAAGATAATTTTATCACTTTTGAGAAGAGAAAGGGCTGTGCTTTTTTTAATGAAACAGACTTGTCTCCTCACTGTTGCACCGATAGAAAGTTAAGAGATATTTTGAGGAGTTGTAACAATAAACAGATCACTTGCACCAAGGCCCAAAACTGAGCCTGCTGTGAACTACTTCAGGCTTCTAAAATGCTAGTCTTCCTGTAGTAATTATTAACATCACAAAAACACTCCAGAGACTGACTTGGAAACATTAAACAAGCTTAATATTAATGGCTCCCAGATGATAAGTGATGGTGAACATTAGCATGTGCTAAAGACTGAGGAGGGAAAATAACTACTGAGTACAATAAACATGTTAAGTATAGTGGGATTGAATTACAGAAAGAATACAAGTGTGAACCACAAGAAAAGCTATTATAGCCTGCTAGAGACAGGTGAAATATTGCTTACACCATTGAAACTACCCTTGATGGGTCACAATAAATAGCATTGAAGCATAAGGATGTGCTGAGGTGAGAAACATCTGCCACACAGCTCCTAACTCTTGAGAGGAGCTGTGCTTTGGCTAGAGATTGTTGCAGGCAGTGCCCTGCTGGGCACAATCCTTTGTGATTTATAAGGAATTTCTCCAAACTTGTTTAAGAATTGCTGTGAACAGCTCCTACTGAGGGTGCTGGAGGGGGTGGAAAGATAGATGAAAAGCAGTCTGTGCTCCTTATCAGTGCATGGAGTGGTTCTGCCATATGTTTAATAATTAAACTGCAGCTTTTGTGAAAGGTGAGTGTGGCTTTCCCTAATAAAAATATATGCCTCGAATGTTTTGCTTATCCCAAACTTCATACTCTCTTCTATTTGGCAGGCCAAGAGGAACCCCCTCCACAAGTCCAGCCCACCTTGCAAAGAGAGCTGTGATGCAGAGACCTTTAGCTCTAGCTTGGGTCCCTGACTTCAAAGGGAGAGCTGGCTCTTGAGGAGTACGGAAAAGAAGGAAGCAGCTCAGGGAAATGAGGCTTTGTTATCTAACAAGGTGCAGGTTTCACAGTGTTTTCAGTGAGTAAAGCACTTCAGTGCTCTCTTCCACATGCACGGTCTAGTGCCTACTAGGAGCTCCGTGTGCTGCTTTTTTGCCAGTGGGGATATCATGTTTGGAATGGACATTGACCTCTCTGATAAATTTGGCGGCAACTGGCCAGCTGGCTCAAGCTATTAGTCTGGGACTGGTGCACGCTTACAGTGATCACACATGTTCCCTTAGGAAAATAGGCTAAAAATGGCTGTAGGTGGTACCTCTCTACACGAAGGGCTATGGAGGAGCTCACTGCCAGCCAAAAGTTGTTCCCAGCTGAGTAATCTCCCACCCAAAGTGTTTCATCTGTCTGTGTTTGTGAGACAGCTGTAACGAATGCAACTGAAAATGGTTTGCTGGGGCTTGGAAGGAGAAATATTTAAGTAACACTGTCTAGAAGAGACTTGGAAAGCTCATGTGGGTGTGAATATATATGTTTTTGTTTTTTTTTTTTTCTTCCCCTGGAGTCCCCTCCCAGCTTTTGGATATATAGTACAGACAGGTTCATAGGGCATTTTATGATGAGTTCTGCCTCTCCACACTTTGCAGCAGGGCAGGGGCCGCATCGTATTCTTGCTTTTTCAGGCATGTCTAAATGTTTAGCTGTTTTTCAGATGGTTCTTAGTCTCATGGACTAAGTGTCACAGGCAGGGTCTGTACAGGCACAAGAAATTATTTCATCTGCATGAGCCTCAGGAACCTCGTTTACTGCCAACCGTTGCTGGAAGAGTAGTAAAGCAGTTGTTCTGTTACACAGAGGTGAAATGAGTCATCTGTTGCCAATAAACCAGGAAGGAATGAAGATGCCTCAGGGGGGGAACCGTTATCTGCCATTACCTAGAGCCTTTTAAAATTTAAAAGTCTATTAAAAATTATTTTAGGAATTTCTAATTAGTTGAGTTGAGCCACTAATGCACCCAGGATGTTTCAGAAACTTAAACTGGCAACTACCCCAAAAAAGGCGACTGCAGAGAAGTCTCTTTCCTGCCTTTCACCTCTGCCACCACTACTCCTGTAGAAATTGAGGTTGGGCATCAAAGGCAGTGGCTGCTGTTGGCTGAGGAGATGCATCCTTCTAACAGTGCCTATCCCTATGTGGTTTAAGGCTGGAAACCCCGTGATAAATAGCTATATATTGAGTCCTTAGGGAAATGCACAGTTAGGAAAGGCAGAAGGTAAAAGGAAGGACAAGCAGAGACTTTGTGGCTGAGGCCATTTATGTTTCTGTCTCTGGCATCTGTTTCCAGCCTGGTCCTTGACAAGCCATTCAGCCAGCAGTGGAAGTTGGGTGTTTCCAGATGCAAGCACACGTTTGCTTTCTGTCCTGTTTGGGGTTTTCAGTGCTTTTATTTATTTATTTATTTTGACATGCAGCTGAAACAAAAGGGTTCTGCAGCAACTCATTGTGTTTGGGGGAAACAAAAAGAAATCTTTTAATTGTTTCTACAATCAGGGGGAAAACTAAACAGTGGAGAAGTTGACACTTGCCTGACTGTTTTGGCTCTGTTGATGGAGAGCAGAGCAACTATTTCCTTCTCATTCTTACAGGGAAGGATCAGAAGGGTTTTAGTGCCATGATAATTAATGCTGTGGAAAAGCCTGTAGGAAAACTGCAGAGCGCCCGCTAACTGGTTCAGGGCCAGGCTGGGGTGCAGTCACTGCCAGATGAGCTGTCTTGGGGGTGCAGGGAGAGTGCACTGGGCAGATGAGTCAGTCTCACATGCTGTCCATCAGCCACTGTGCCAGAAAAAAATGTGTTATGACTTAGAATAAGATACACTGTAACTTCTGAAGTGTTTTGTCTCCATTTCCCCTCATGTTTTGTTACCGGTATCTTTGACTTCCCAGGTTAGGCAAACTTCCCCATTTCAGGAAACTATAATGACCTGCCCTCCTGAACTGACAGTGATTATCACAGCAGGAATCTGAAATCCTTTAGCACCAGCATGGCTTATTTTAGGTAAACCGGGAATTATTTATTAGCTGACACCATCAGTTTGCTGCTGTTCTGTGTAGGTGGGTGAGCAGAGAGGTGGCAGGAGATTGGGTAGCGATGCACAGCTTTGGTTCATCATGCAGAACCACGAGACATCAGACACAGGTGCTCTTCTGTCTGATGTTCAGTGGTTGCAGCTGTTCCCTGAGAAGAGATGGGGCAATTTTTCAGTTTGCTATAAAATAGGTGAGTGAAAATTCCTCAGCCCTGACAAGTGTGAGAGATGGTTGGAAACAGAGCTCTTCTGGGGAAAAGGGATGCTTTGTCTCTGATTTGTGCTTTGGATGAATCTGGATGGACTTCCACGGGAACACCAAACAGTATCTCCCCCTGCTTTCACTCCAGCTGAGGGAGTTAAAATGAGCTGTGGTTTCACAAGCTTTTCCAAAATAATGTCCATCTGCCATTTTACAGAGCAGCATGACTAATTAGTGCACGCACTTGATCTGCTACAGGCAAGTGGTTGTTTTTAGACCATGTGTTGTAGCTCCATGTTACTGCAGTCCAAACCAACTGGAGTTTAGAAAAACCTGGAGGGCCTGCTTGGAAAATGTGGCTCAGCTCAACTCTGCAGCATTTGGGACAGGAGTGGATGAGACCACACAACATGAAGCAGACAAACCATGGGGAAAATCAAATAAGCAGGGAGCATCAAGCCATTGTAGCAAGGCCACGTGATTCCTCACTCTCGTGTCCACGTGCTGTCAGCACAATGGCAGGAGGAATGCTTTGATATACTAATCCCAAAGCGATGCTGAGCCAGTTCCTCAGCTGCTTCAGCTGATGTAATGCATTGTTTTCACTGAAGCTATCCTGATTTTTGTCTTGCTGAAGGATTAACTAGTTCAGATCTTTTTTTTTTTTTTTTTTTTTTTTGACAGCTGTAGAAGCTGTATTCCCAAATTAAATATCTATATTCTTCTCTTGACTGTTTTCCGAAAGTCTGAGACAGTTGGGGTAGTTCAGCCTGGAGAGGAGAAGGCTCTGGGGAGACCTTCTTGTGCCCTTTCAGTACTTAAAGGGACCTATAAGACTTTTTAGCAGGGCCTGTTGGCACAGGACATGGGGCGGAGAAACTAAAAGGGTGGAGAAGATTTAGACTAGAGAGGAGGGAATTTTTTACACTGAAGGTGGTGAGACATGGGCCCAAGTTGCCCAGAGAGGTTGTAGAAGCCCCATCTCTGAAAACCCTCCAGGTAGGGTTGAATGGGGCTCTGAGTGACCTGCTCTAGTTGCAGATGTCCCTGCTCCCTGCAGGAGTGTTGGGCTAGATGAGCTTTACATGTCTCTTCCCACCCAAACCGTTCTGTGATTCCACCCAGGCTCTGGAAAAGTGGGGGTGTGCAGGTCTTGCCACTGTCTGGAACAGGTTTTATCTCCATAGCACTTGAGGTAGGAAACAGGGAGTGTTTTTAGGCTTAGGTGGAAGGGTGGAAGAGATGTATGATGTATTTTCTTCTGAAAAATAACACAGGACCCTCTCAAAATGTAGCTTTTTTTTTTTTTTTTTTTTTTAACACAGCAAGAGGGGAAGCCGACAGAGGAGAAATGGCCAGACTTTGCAGCTCGCTGTGGTGCTTCGGCAGGCTGGAAATAGCAGATATGAGCACAGATAGCCCAGGGCAGACCATAACAGGCGGTCCTCATGAGCCAGGTGTGGAAATCCGTCACTCTTCAGCAACCTAGGATGGGTTTAGCTCCCTGCAACTACAGCTGCTCTGCTTTGCTTTGCACCAAGACACTCCAAGCTGCGGTGCATCTGCTGCTAATTAGATTAGGTCCACAGAGGCTGTGTTGAGCAAATTCCCATTTTTAGCCCAAAATGGGCAGTTTTAATTAACTTGGGGACAGTTTGTAAAGTGCGGGTAAGTTCCCTGCTTGTCATGGTAACAAAGAGCTTGCACATGTTGGTGAAGGCTGGCTTTATCTCCTCCAAACGGGAGCATCAATGGGGCCAGGACGACCTCTCTGGGGCTGTTGCAGTGACAACCATGAATATTCATGTCCCAAATTTAGTGGCAGGGCAGAGAGCCTACAGTGTTTGGGTTAGTGCTCGTCAAGGCAGACAGACTCTCGGGATAGCGCTTACCACAGACTTAACATACTTCACCCTGGCTACCCAAAACCTGCTTTTGGATGCACATCCAGAACTTTGTCAAGAAACCTCTGCTTTCCAGACTACAGTTATATATGGCCTCTTTAGCTGTATGTTTTTGTGCTGATTTGGCTCTAAGCTAATTTGGCTCTAGCATCAATCCCAAACCTTTGCTCCAAAGCATTTTATAGAAAAGAGATGCCTTTGGCTAGACAAGCCAACCCCTTCTTATGTCAGGAAAAGTTCCTCCTGCTGCTTCTCAGGAGCTTTTCTCTCTACAGCCATGCAAGTTGGAGTACTTCTTAACATGGAAAAGCAGAATTGCAGGCACCATTTTAGGTAAGGTCTTGTGGATGGCTGTGCAATCATGTAAATACTTGCATCAGTAGACCCTTAGGTGATGTGCTCTAATGTTAAAGATAATTCTTTACAGTTTTTTGTTGTGATGGTGGTACACAACCATGACCCTAGATCTTCCTCCTCTTCCCTCATTTACAGTGAATGAGATCATTAATTTAGTCCTTGACATGATATTTGCTTGTCTGCTTAATTTCACTCCGCTTGTTTCTCAAGCCCTTAAGCTCTTTCCACCCTTGTACAACATTATCCTCTTTTTTTGGTGATCCTTCCTAACACTGTGTTATCAGTGTACTTCATTAGTGCTGTCCTAGTTGCGTCAGGGCACTAATGAAAATATTAAATGAAATGAACCCCAAGGTTAACCTTTGAAAAACTCCCCATAAAGGAAGATTCTTCCCCAGCTTTGAAAGAGATCCAAATCTGAGACCTCGAGATCCCCAAAGCAGCGTCTTCAGTGACCTGTGAAAAATTTACCAATGAAAAACTATCTCTCACAATGTGCCAAGGTGACTACAGGAGGTCAGTAAGTCACTGAGAGGTTTTGGCAAGATGAAAATTGATGATTATATGATCCTGCTCTGGCAGGGGGGTTGGACTCGAAGATCTCCAAGGTCCCTTCCAACCCGTGATACCCTGTGATACTGTGAAAACAACAAATAAGCCCTCTTCAGAAAAAAAACCCACACCTTTGGTACAGCAAGTAAGTTGCTTTTGGTAACAAGGGAACAATAAAATAATCTGCTACTGTTGCAGGATATATATTTTTTTCTAGTTCTCCTGAAGCTTGGCGTGGAAGCCCACCACTTTATGGACTGTATTTTCCTTGGTCAAGCCAGGCTCATGGATCTCTTTTCTGGACCACATGGGAAGGCAGTTATCTGTTAGGCTTTGTTGTGATGAGTTGCTGCATGACTACAAGCCCCAGGCTAGACAAGAGGAAGCTCAGCAAGGTTCCCAGCATGCCAGAGCTCTGCTGATGCAAATAGCAACTCTGATGACTTGAAGGGATGAAACAACAGTAATGAATCTCATCTGGACAAAATCATGGATACTACCAGCCTCCTGAGCCCTGTCTTGACGTTGCTCCTATGTGGCAACAACATCTGAAAGGTTTTTTGGGAGGTTTGATTTGCTGAAGATGATCATCCTGAGCTCCTTAGGAGCCCTTTAGTTGCACTAGTGTTGGTTCTTGTTTTTGTTTTTGTTTTTTTTTTTCTACAGTATTTCAGTGCCAGCACACAGTTGTCTGTGATGTATTTTTTTCCCATTAATAAATCCACAGACCCTGGGAGATACCACTGCTGTTAGGTTTGCAAAATGTTACAGTGCTAATGGAGCTCTGATTGTTTCACCTGTCTTGACAATGTGAACTATTGGCCTGTTAAGTGTGGCTTTTCCAAGGTATTTAAGTGTACTGCTCTCCTTGGACTAATGGACATCTTGTTAAAGCTGTCAGACTTAATTTCTGTTTGGGCAGATGCTGTGATCTTATGGTGGAGAAGAGAGGTGCCCCTGTGTTGGGGGTTGGTCTCTTCTCCCAAGGAACAAGCAATAGGACAAGATGAAATGACCTCATGTTGTGCCAGGAGAGGTTTCAGTTGGACACAAGGAACAATTTCTTCCTGGAGAGGGTTGTCAAAGCCTGGCCCAGGCTGCCCAGGGCAGTGTTGGAATGCCTATCTCTGGAGGGGTTTAAAAGCCATAGAGGTATGGTGCCGACCACCGCTGATGTGGTAGTGCTGGGCTAATGTTTGGACTTCATAATCTTACAGGTCTTTTCCAACCAAAATGATTCTATGGTTCCATGTGTTTTCTTTTAACACCATCTGCTAGCCACTGGATTCCCCTATCTCAAAGCTTGCTGCTAAGAAAGAAGTAATCATATTTTGCTGCACAGAATATCAAAACATCCTTTTTTTTTTTGTAAAAATGGCCTGTTGAGGACAACAGCAGCAGCAATTTTAACAACTTATTGCTTGTTTTGATCCTCAGGAGAGAGGTTTTACAAGACAGCTTGGTTTAAGAGCAGAACAGAGGGAAAATTGTATCTTTGGGATGAGCTCTGTATCCAACAGCCTCATTGTACACAGGACATTGGAGAATGAGGTACGTATGATGCACTTAAAATAGAGCCCTTTAAAACTGGCATGGGACACTTAGTCTTGTCCGAGTATCATTAATCACAGTTATGACACTCAGAAGAAACGAGCCTCCACTTCATGTTGCTTGTTGAAACAAGAAACATACATTTCAGTGTTTCATTATCAGCTGTGCTCACTGCATTTCACAGGGCAGCCAAAACTAATGTGTGTGAGTCATTGTTTCATATTAATTTAGACAAATTCTGTATGTATAGTATTTGTATAACAAGATGGCTTATTTTGGCTATATTAAAAGAAAAAAATTACTATATGTGTCTGGAATGCAAGAAAAAAAAAGGATTTTATACTGCAGCACACATTCAATGTGTGATTTGAAATCTGACTGCAGTCACCCAATAGCTGCTTCTCTTCCAATTTCTTTCTGTTTTTTAGTTCCTTCCCTCTCTTCCTCCCTTTCTTCTTTCTTTCCCCTTCTCCTCCCCTCTTCTCCCTTTCCTTTCCTTTCCTTTCCTTTCCTTTCCTTTCCTTTCCTTCCCTTTCCTTTCCTTTCCTTTCCCTTCCTTTCCTTTCCCTTCCCTCCCCTTCTCCTCCCCTCTTCTCCTT
>JANHGN010010342.1:0-13228 GCA_024605025.1 Megaceryle maxima | reverse complement strand
CCCCCCCCTCCTCCCCCCTCTTTTGGGCTTTCCCCACTCCCCCCCCCCCCCCCCCCAGGGGGGGCCCCGTCAAGAAGGGGTGTTTTTTTTTTTTCTCCCCCCCCCCCCCCCTTTTTTTTTTTCCCTTCTTACACTATTTACATTTCCAAGACAGTTCTCATATTGTGCCAGGCACTATAAACAAATGTCTCTAACTCAGGGAAGATTATCTGGCAACTTAGACCTTAGGAATCTTACTCTGGCATGAAGTTCCATTAAAGACTGTAGGCAACACTATTTCCTGGAGCCAAAACTTGCAAACTTCTCAAACTTCAAATTTTATATTTTCTTCTTATAAAGTCCTGATTCTTCCATTCGCTGTCAATCTGATTTTGGCATAGGGTCCTGCCTACTGTGTGTACTTTGTGCTTAATACTCATCCTTAAAGCAGAGTTTTCACATTTCTGTACATAAATTACTGCAACTAAAATTGCAGTTAGAAGGACTTTCTGTTTCCTTCCGTGATTTAGTGCCATTCTCACTTATTGAAAGCATAATCCAAGTTTCTGTTTGATTCATGAATCTTCACATGGATTGCTGTTTCACCAGCCTACTTCTGAACATACACACAGTCTGTACCTGAATTTTTGTTTTGTCTGGAAAGTCACTGATCCCTGTTAAAAATCAGTATTTCTCTAATTTGATATGACATCCTTTCATAGATCTTGGAACTGGCAGGCGCAACCAGTGGTAGAGACCCCTTACTGCCAAATACGAGAGTGGAGGTAAACTACTTCAGGAGATGGAGACTCCCCCTGAGTTCTATTAGCTGCCTTCTAGGTGGAATCTAGTCTTCTCTCAAGGCAACAGATCCTATTTCCTGTGGAATTTATAACCTAGAAGGAGCCACCACACCTAGTACTTGTCTTCTAAATTACTGCAGATCCTAATGTTCCCTGACTGTTCAGCCTTTCCATTTCCTGCCTTCCGCAGTTGCACCATAGGATGCTTTTAAAAGTGAATAGATGCAACACCAACAATTACGGCACTTGAAAGTGCACTATACAGAACAGCTCTGGCAAAGAAGTATGAAGAAAAAGAAATCCTAGTATTCATAATACTGAAATCAAGTACATCTTAAGCACAAGTGGCTTTCTAATCCTGATCTGCAGGGATGTACTGTAATTGCATCCTCTTAATATCATTTCAAAACCTGGGCAGAGGCAGTTTCTAAAATAGGCAAAATAAACAAAGACAGGAAAAATGAACAGCAATAGAATAAAAATTCATTCTGCACTACTTTTTAAAACAGAGCCACAGGAAATGTGTCCAAATGGTGATTAATTAGTTTAAGAACAAAGCCCTTAGTTAAATAATAGTTGTGCATGAAGCTACCCCCACACCAGTCCTCCTTAGTCTAACTAATCTTGCTCTTCCTGTAGATTAATTTAGTGATGTTGAATAAATACCTGGAGGCATTGAACACTACCACAGAAGAAACAAGCTCAGCAGGAGACAATCCAGACTCATACTTACTCTCATCTTAAAAAGAACATGTAGATCATAGAATAGAATTTGCTAACATGGTAAATCTAAATTCTTCTATATTGTATTGAAACTTAAATCCTACTTTAAATCACTCTATATAGCTCACAGCTTGCCACCTCTTTCAAAGCAGTTTGGGTTTAGAAGCTATTAATCGTCATTTTTCTTTCACCAGACATCTCTGGAATGTTCTTCTATTTCTTTTAGCTATGGCACATCCATTAAAACAAACCCCAAAACATCTTATACTCTACTCCCACCAATTATTATCCAAAGCTTTCAGCATGTTTCTCTAATCTTTTAATTAAAACATTCATAACATCTCTGTAAGGTAAATGTAGCAATACATACCATGATACAGGTTAAGAAACAGAATCTAAGTAAACTGGTATTAAGTAAAAAAATTATATTTCTAAAAGATACCAAACCTTAAATACCACAACACATTACTTTACATATCAGAGCATTTAGTCTTTGAATGCTGAAGAAGTCATCCTTCTTAGATGTGGATGCTGCTGAAACCTGCTGTTAATTTAATTTTAATAAAACATAGTGAGTCACAGACTAATTTGGTCAGTCTTTGGTTATACTCAGATCTGCTTCAACAGCCCAGTGAATGAACACCATTATCCCCAGATGAAGCTAAATAAAAGCAGAAATGAGATTCTGAGGGTTGAGCATAGGCAGGTTTTAGTCACCTTTACATTGGTGATAGGCAAGGACTGGACTGATTTCTGCTGCGAGTAGAATGTGAACCAGAAAATCTCTACTGGATTTAAGACATCTTTGCAACAACTATATGGAAAAAAAAAAAAAAATCTTGTAGTACATTGTCCAGTCCATATTTTTAATGCATTCATGAATAAGACACTAGACTATTTTAATAGAAGTCTAGTAAACTCAAATGTGTAATACTCAGAACCAGGCAGAGAAGTTAATGTTTTACTAGTACCAGCAGAAGTCATATATATACAAGCAATTAATAAGATGATAATATGCAGTGAGATACTGTCACATCTAGCCAATAACTTTCTAATATCTACGACCAAAGGCCTTGTTATATTTTTCCCATGTGTATTTTATCTTATTTTAGCTTGCACATTGTTACAGTTTTAAAAATCCCATTCTATTCTGCTCCAGGAGCCAAATTTGTTTCAACAACTGACATTTCCATCTTATTATTCACATCAAAAATCAGATTAAGGCTGAAGAACCCTAAATAACCCTAATCAATATTTGCCTTACATTGAGGCTAGTTATACCATGCTTCCTTGCAGGACTCTTAACACATGCTGACAATACCATCTAAAAATGTTGGCAGGACACTTGTCATGAGAGTGACATGACTTGTCATGTCAGAGCTAGCATATATCAAAGAAAAATTAAAGTGTTTTCTATATTGTTTGTCTAGACTAAACGTTTCCATTGCTCAGTCATGTGCTATATTTATAAAGGCTTTCGTCAAAGGAATAATTTACAAAAATAGTAATTCCAGTGTACATGTAAGAATTTCAGTGATTCAAACCAGGTATGATTAATACTGCTTTCTTACAGAAAGTGGGAAAGATCAAGTGTCCAATTAAAGCTTTGAAATTTTTTTTTTCACCTTTCTTAACACCCAGAATTCATACATGTGCCCAAAAAAAACCCATCTCCAAGCCCAGACAAATTCCCTGGTATTTCACAGATTTGTTTTGCAAAACAAACTTATATCCAGCCTTGCAACAAGATGCCTAAACACCAGGTTAGAAAACTGTTTAATTTGTTTGGGTGTTTTTAACTTTTTAATTTTTCAGCACTTTCTAGGTCATAAATAGGGGAAAGCTTTGCAACCTGTACTTTTGTCGCACTATTCAGGTCACTTCTATATAGAAAGTCCTGTGAACTTCCAAGTATCCTTCTACATGACACTTTCAAGAAGAACTCTGTAGATCTACTAGTATCATAAAGAAATATATATATATATATCATGACAAAAGGTCTAAGATGTGCTTAAAAATGAGAGCAAGATAAGAGGAATAGCAAATGAACAGATTAATAAAAATTCCAGAGAGTTGTTTGCACTTACAGCTTAGCTTTAGACACCCCTGTAAACAATAAAATGATTGAAAACATCCCATGGAAGAAGTAGTCACCTCTTTCCAAGAGTAAAGGTATGAAAAAAGTGTAATTGCAAATTAGCCCACATGTGTTTATTTTACATGTCCTGGTAGGATAACATTACCAGACTATTTTTAATAGCTTAAAGTATTTAAAAATAGTACTAATAAAAGACAGATTTTGCTCCTAGACAGTCTTATTATAGTACAGAAACTGAATTTCTGTGGATGGCATCCCTACTTATTTACCCACAGAACTGTGTGCTTAAGGTATCAATTTAAAAATAAATAAACAAACAAACAAACAAACTCTTTGCCTGTGATAGCCTGGTCTCTTTGGAAGGTGTTTTCTGAGCTCACTTTTTCATAGATCTCCCAGCTCTTACCTGCTAATTAATTTAATAGCAAGTAATATTATAAGAATTTGGATTCTTACCTGGAGTAATGATCAATACTTCCTGTTTAAACTTAGGCCTTAAATTTAGATCAAATTCTCTTATTATTTTCAGGGGAATAGAAAAGTGTAAAAGAAAATCACGTCTTTGAGACCTAGTAGCTTTGACTTAATTGTGATAACCAGAAGAATTATTTCAGGTGAATGATATCTAAACTAATTACAGCACTAGTGAAGTTTCACAGTTCTAACTCAGACAAAAAGCGAACAAAACCCCAGATACATAAATTCTATCTACAAAACATGGTGCCTACTTCAGTCATGAGTAATTTAACTGAACTTACTGTTGCTTTGTAGAAAAAAACCTAAAATAATTATCTGTCACATACTTGATTTTAGAAAAGATCATTACACTAACAGTCTGATTTGCTGTCCAGCAGGCTGTGGTATTTCCACAAAGCATCTTACCTTTAACATCTCTTTCCTAGGTAAGGATCCAATCTTTATTTCGTTCCATGAGCTTAGCTCACATAGGTAGCCCAACTGTACAGGTTAGAATTACTATCAAAGACATATATAGCTTGACTGCTTGAAAGCTCTTTGCAAACTTCTAGCATTTACCTGGTTTGATCTCTCAGCACTCCCATCCAACAGCAAAAGATACAGGAAAACCACACAGCCTAAGCATACATTCACCTTAGTAACTGCAGCTTTCACCCCACAGGTAGGTTTAGACTGGAAATTGTGGTCAAGGTTCAGCTGGGGCTAAATAGCTATAAGAATTTTGTCCCTTCCATAGCTAGTTCTTTAATCAATACCAAGTACAATGAGTCTTCAGCTGAGTAAATTCTATCTAGTGTTTTCCCAGGTTGTATCTTTTCATTCCACCCCTAGCTGTAGACTGTGGAAGACACACTGTAGAAGGGTACTGGAAACATCAGGAATGCAACACTGTACCTAGCACCATAAGGTGAACAAAAACAAGGTCAAGAAAATAAAACTGAGTTTATCATTCCAGCAAGTAGAGAGTAAGTCACCAGTAGCCAGGGCAACATCAGGAAACCTAAACAATACAAAATGTAGGATGGAATTCAGGACCACAATTAAAAAAGAAAGTTACAAGGTCGAAGTCAAGGCTTTGGGAACACAGCCTAGAGACATGATAAAAAGTAAGAGATAATAAAATCCCCTTACATGAGGTGTCAGTAAGGTAAGCTACCAGCAAAAAAACTACTAACCTAGCCTCCAGAGCTGACTGTCCTGAAGAAACTGCTCAGGCTTACTAAAACCTCATGCTTTCTGCAATCAGAAAGCCTCAGAGTTCTGCAACCACTTCACATTAACATGAATGCCTTAACACTCTTCTTGTTATGTAATTTGACTTACTCTTCTTCCTATTAGCCAGCCCTGACCATTTATTCTGTAATATGGCTTAGGCTCCTGCAGCGTCCCTTCTGTAAACAAGAGTTGATTCTTTCCTATTTATTTTCCCACTACTGTATTGAAAAAACAGCTTGAGTGTGAGTGTATATTTTTTTTCTGCCTGTGATCTGAGCTCCTATAGAAAGTTTGATCTGTTGTGTTTCTTTCCTCGCTTGATGATTTCAGAATGCTTCCCTTAACAGAGGAAGTAGATGCTTCAGAAAGAACTGTCACATGAAAACAGATATTCAGACAAAAGAAAGAAAACAATTCAAACTTTATAATAATTTTTAATTAGCAACTTGAATTTTCCATCTTCATAAAAAACTCCTACTTCTAATACAATGAACTAAAACACCCTGAGATTTGTTTGGCGTTAAAAATCCTAAAAGAATAAACTCATGAGGACTTTTTTTTTTTTACTTGGATAAATTAGTACATTATTATTTACTAAAACCCCAGTCTGTACATGGTCTGGGTGTAGGAGCCCAGGTCTTGGCTGAGCAGGACTGCAGGGGTAGCCTCATAAGAAGCTGGGGCTGCCCCATGCCAGTTCCAGCCACCTCTAAAGTGGACCCACTGCAGGACATGACTGAGCCCATCAGCCCTGGGTAGGGCATCTTGGAGAAAATATATGTAAGAAAGGGCAGAAAATGCTACAGGGGGAGAAGAGGAGAAAACAAAAATATTAAGAACTAGATCTCACTAGATCAGAGAAGAAGGAGGGGCTTCAGATGCCAAAGCAGAGATTTCCCTCCAACCAGTGCAAAGGATGCCATGTTAGAGCATGTGGATATTTTCTGCAGGAATGGTGACCTCTGGAAGGGCACATTCTAGAGCAGGGAAAAATGTCTGAGGAAGGAGGAGTGGCAGAGAGAATCTGTTACTGACTGACCACAGCCCCCATCCCCATGTGCTGCTTTGGGGCCAGGATGGGCAGGGAGGGTGGGAAAAGATGTTGAGAATGAAGACATGAACATAAACCTAGAAGGGTAGGAAAAATAGTATTTTTATGCTTATCTTTGATTCTTACCACCCAAACCTCCTTATATTGGCAATAAATTAATTTTCCCCAAATCAAGTTTGTTTTGCATATGATAGTAACTAGTAAGTGATCTCCCTGCCTTTATCTCAACTCACAAGCTTTCTCATCATATTTTTTAACTTCTGTTCTCTTGAGGGCGGGTTTGTGAGCAACTGGGTGGGAGTTTGGCCTTCAGTCACAGTTAACCTACCAAGTATAAATGCTAAATTCCCCTTCAGGACCAGGAAACTAATATTTTACTGTGGATATTAAATGAAAACTTCAACCACATCAATGTTCTAGACTCATCTTGCTAGAAAACTCTAGCCAAAGACATTTTTTTATGCTTTTTGTCAATAAATAAATTAAATAAGAAGGTTATCTGTTCTGTAGCTGTAACAAAGCTGGTAACATAATTGTTTTTATCTGTTGCTAAGCCTAAAATCAATGGATTCTTTCAGTTTCACTCAGTCTAAAATGTGTAAGCAAAGTTCCTTTGAACTGTATGAGGGTGCTTTTCTCAATATTGCCTAAAATCACTTTAGAAAAAAAGTGTTTGAAGTTCCTTGGGTTTGAATCCACAGGGTGCTCTGTCTTTTAATAAAAGCGTATTCTTCAGCAGCATACATTACCTTATTTCTATTTTATGCTTATTTCTAACACTTCTAAGGGTTATGATAGTGTCTTCCGGCAATTAAAAAAAAAAAAAAAAAAAGCAGAATTATCTTGTTCTCCAGATTTATTTCGATTGAAATGTGTACCATTAAGGAAAGCATAGATGTAAGTATACAATACTGACTCCTGTTATGTCATCCGTCATGTATTTGGGAGATTTCTATTATCAAGACAAGAGACTTGCTACCTGTAGTCCTGAAGTGTGCTAATTCAACAGAAGTATGTCCCTGATCAACAGCTTTTCCTTTAATGCCCTCAGTTTTCCTTTGATTGTTCACTCAGTGGAGTTTTTCCTTGATAAGTTAATAAAATCTCAAAATAAAAATATCTATGTTAATGTTTGTTCACTGAACAATTCTACCATGAGTTTCAATACGACATTTTTAAAACATTATTCAGAAGTGAAAACTATAATCAGAGAACTAAATGTTTGTAGATGTAACTCCCCTCATTTTTTTCCTTTTTTTTTCATCTTATGAAATGGTTTCTTTTGTCAGACACTCATATTTTCTTGATTTTAGTGAAGAGTTGAAGCAGCATGAATATTTTCTGACAATTGAGAAGTCTGACCATTAGGATAATATAAATGCATACTTAAGGAAACAAAGAAAAGTACTACATCAAAAGTTGCCATTTTAACAGTAGCAGATTTAAATTTTAGCAAAATATTCCCAGTCCTCAATAATAACTATGTGCTTTACTGTTTAAAAAGATTATTATATAGAAGTATTTTTTTAAGTACAGTTCATTTCCATTTGAGGAAAACCTGGAGCATTAATGCAGACATGAACAGTTCCAATCTTTAGACTGTGCTGGCTATTACAGTAGCAGAACATAGGCAAATGTAATGCATACTTGTCAACAGCTGAAATGTAAACAGGCATGCTTATTCTGGAAAAGCAACACAGTTCAGGAGGAAGGTTGGTAACTCACATATCTTAATTTTTATTCATTTGGGTTTAGATTCTACATTACTTACTCATTTCAGTTCCCTAATTCTTCCTTTATGCAGCTGCTTTATATCATATTTTTGTTATTTTTCAATAACTATGATGAAAAAGAATATTAGTAAATACAGTAGTATATTTTTATTATTTACTTAATGGACAAAGCTTTAAAAAGATCAGAATGAAATATTCAGAGTCTTGTGAAGTTACTTGTGATAGGTCTCATTTTAACACTGTAGGCCTCAATAAAGCTCACTGAAGTCCTCTAGAAATTATTAATGTAGAAATTATGATGAATCACTGAATTATTTTGTTACTTGTATTCAAGTTGAATTTTCTTACATGCATTACTCTACTGTATGATGCCTCTTTAAAAATCTGATTCTTCCTCATTGCACTCCCAGCCTGAACACAGTCATCCGTAGTATATACCATTTTCTTCTGACAGCACTTTTGTTCTAACAGCTCTTTCCCATCTTTCGTATTAATCTTTCTTTCTACCTACTCCACAGGTTTACAGAAAGCACTCTACTTCTCACTCAGCCAGTGTTTAAGCTTTTCAGCCTTTGCTTAAATACTCCATTGTTTAAATCTTTATAAATAGGCTGTCTCTGCCTCATAGTGACTACTGCCTCCCACTTCAGAAAGGGTAATCTGACTTGTTCAAGCGAAATCTAACTACTGCCTTGCTCAATGGGATTAATATTGTCCTTTATAAACCAAAAAAAAAAAAAAGGCCAAACAATAAATTGATCTCTCTAGGTATACTAAGATCCTCTTTCCACTTGTTTGCAGCTGTAATAGGAAAGCTTATCCATCCCTCAGTACCTCAAACACTGTTGGGGCTTGTGTTACTCAGTTTTTCCAGTATCATATTCTGAAGCCGTTCATGACACCACTACCAAACTATTTTCTATACACCAGCATCTACCTTTCTAATATCACTCTCAAGATATACAAAACTTTCTGTGTCATATATTGGTTTTAGTATAGGCAGTCTTAAGTTTTGTAGAATGTTTACTTTTCAACTAAATTGTGTATGAAGGGAGAAAAATACCTTTTCTAGTTTCACCTGGTAACTAGTAATACTCCAAGACACAGGGTTAATATAAAAACAGTGAAAACAAAAGTATAACCTCTTCGTTCTGTTTTTGATCCTCTGTGGGGATACTAATATGTAAAATACCCAATCACTCATGACAGGCATAATTTTCCTTTTCTGCAGTCCTGCCCATAAAAATGCCAGGCCTTTCCCGAAAACAATTAAGGTTGCTTGCCCTACTATTTTAACTGACAGATTATTCTGGATGTTCATCATTTGGATTTTCTAATTTTCTATTTTTTTCTATTTTTCAGTTCAGGTTGACTTGATTTATAAGAATATGATCCTGTACTAATATATTGTTTTACTTTCTCTGATAGTCCAGTATGGACAAAATGGTATCACATTTTTGTCTGATATCTTAGGAAGGCAAGACTTTTTGATCGCTTTTCCTAAATTAGAAAAAATTATAATGCAATTTTCTCCTCTCTGTATTAAAAATACTTTGTCTACGGTACTCTAGAATCTTCTGTGTCTTTTTGTAGCAAGAGGCAATATTGATGATACTGATGTGACTCTGTGAAAATGCTTAATCTATTTTAGGTGGCTTAATGGTATAATTTATAGATTAAACCAGTATGTTTGCATAATGAGCACTGAGTCATGTACATATACCAGTCTGAACCAACAGTAGCTCAGTTGTATTTATACATTGTGTTCCATTATGAAGTACAGACACATCCAAAATTTTTTCTAGAGTTAAACTCATAGTCCCCTCACATCAGGTCTAAATTAGAGCAGACACACCTTTAATACAACTAACAAATGTCAAAATTTTAACCAAAATACCAGCTTCTGTTTTCCATGATCCTTCTATTTTGAAATCAGTGGCCTTCAAATGTCAGTGTAGTTTTAAACACTGGTTACTGCTCTGACAAATGTGTCTTTTCTTGGTACTTAATTCCTCATTTTTCTTCAGCTGTATTTCTCATGTCTTTTCCTGTCTCTCTTCAAAATTCCTATTCTAGTATTTTTGGTACTACTAGTAGTTTTTTTAGAAGCAATTAAATTACTAAATCTATTCATTAAATAAACACAATAGCCAATATAAACCAACTATTCAGTATTTTTTAATACCTTGATAAAAGTAAGGATCGAACAGCCATCTACAAGGCTGCTCATCTATTTGCCCATTCACCTATCTAGCTTACTTTGCAAAGAGAAAAACAGCAGGGGAAAAGTTAAAAAAAAAAAAAGCAATTCTATCCAGTATGAAAACTAAAACCAAAACTACAAAATCCACTTCTACTCAGCTGACTCTCAATAGTAGTGTGTCAGCAAAATAAAGCTTAATTAAGATCAAAAATGTATACAGCTGATTCTACCATTATGAAATAAACTAAACAGACTGTATTTCTTCTTATGGTCTCAAAGGAAAAAAAAAAAAAAATTAGTGGCACCTTTGTCATTTTTTTTATAATCAGTTTTCAAAATATAGACTTAAATGTTTTAATTCCTTATAGTGATTAGCATATTCATAGTAATTTTCTGCTTCTTCCCTGCAGATGTACTACAGCAATGAGTCTATTATTGTTCATTTGACTAACTGCACATCCAGCTATTAAAGATCACTTTGAAGCTTTCATTAAGTATGAGAGAGAACATTCTTTTAAAGTACTTTCAGTGCCTGACAATTTGATAAATACATGCATTTACTGTCATAAATACAGACAAGGTTTAGAAAATTAGGGGTATTAGAAAACATGTTACTTTTTTGCAACTTTTTGACAGTTTTACTAGAATTATATTTGTCAGAGTGAGATTGAGGGGTGTTTTACAGCTAAAGGTTCCTAGAAAAACAGTATTTTACTTACCTTAAACACTCTTGCACTGGTTTTGTCTGGGATAGAGTTAATCTTCTTCACAGTTGCCAGTATGGGTCTATGGTTTGGATTTGTGCTGGAAACAGTGTTGGTAAGACAAGGATGTTTTTATTTACTGCTGAGCAGAGCTTACACAGAGTCAAGGCCTTTTCTGCTCCTCACACCACCCCCCCAGAGAGTATGCTGAGGATGCACAAGAAGCTGGGTTGGAATACAACTGGGACAGCTGAGCCCAACTGACCAAAGGGATTTGTTTTGCTTTGCTTCTGCGTGTTGCTTTTCCTTTACCTATGAAAATGTCTTTATCTCAGCTCACATTTTTTCTTACTTTTACCCTTCTGGTTATCTCCCCATTCCTGCTGAAGCGGAGTGGGCCAGTGGCTGTGTAGGGTTTAGATGCCAGCTGGGGTTAAACCATGATAACTCTCTAGAAAATACTAGTACATGGTTTTTAAGAATGAGATGGAATATGTGTTTACATTGTAAGAAAAAATTATTATACAACATAGGTATTCTCTATCATAAAAGCAGATGATACATTAATTTATCATTACTTAATCTCAATTATTAACAGTTCATTAAAATTGTGTGCTTCTTTTTTCCCAAACTACTTTAGTTCTTTACCTTTAGTTCTTTTTCATTCTTGAGACATGCATCTTGATATCGAGTATGCTCCTAGTACAAGGCCAATCTCAACTCCCTAGTTCTCAAGAGAGAAAATTAATTCCAATGGTCACGTGTATTCTCACTATGGTTATTTGATTTTACATTTTCACTACTTGAAATACTGTTCTTTGTTAGCTTGGTTTTGATCCTGCACTTTTTTGACTTTGCATTTGGTAGTCTACTTTTGCAAAATTTTTGCTTTCCATCCACATAGAAATTAAAATGAAGAAACAAAATTTTCTAGTTTCTACCAATGAAATTTCAGATTTTTTTTTCCTCATATGAGAGGCAGAATTATCAAGTATAAAGCAAAAATTCTTAAAACATTTTATATTATCATTTCAATGAGAACATAATAAAACTTAAAAAGCCCAAATCAACAAACACTATCATTGAGGGGCAGACTTCATTTGCCAAAAGGCAATGATAAATTTCCATTACCCTTTGCTTTTGTCCTGTCTTGCAGTTAAGACTCATCTGACATTAATTTTGGAGTTCTGTTCTAACATCCCAGATGGAAGACCTGAGACCTGTTGTTGCATTTCTCAATTGAGAAGTCTGTCTATTCTGTATAGAAACAGGTAAATTCCTTATGGGTGGTACAAATCACTGAAGAATGTCCAAGCCCTCTGGTACTGGAAAGTATCTGATACCTCCTTTGCCATGTGGTAAGCTACCAAGAAAGTAGTTTCTAGGATTTTTTTTTTTTTTTTTCTTTTCAGATTTCCATAAAAATGATAAAGCCAAAATTTCTTCTTTTGCTTCCCTCACAGTACTTACATGACAAATGTCCTTTATGTTCTATTGGGAACATTGTGAAATTTCATGATTGTTGAAATATGTAGTTTATTACAGGTAACAATGACCTAAAAGGAGTTTTCCTGATTCACAGCCAGCTCAAACAATTCCTTGACAGCTATTTTGTTTACTTATACTACCTCCAGATGGGAAATAAATGTATTTTAAAATTAAGATGATAAAATCATGTCTATACCTAAAATTTGCAAAAGCCTTTTAATTGTAATGTCATGACACCAGTTTGGTCCACAGCCCACACTTGGTGATTTGATGTTGAAGTGCATAAAGTTAGCAGATTATAAGACTGCCTACTGTTTGGAGAGTCTTGAAAATATCTGTGCCTGGTAGGAAACATGAGGGGTAAAGTGTTCCTCTTCAGAACAACTTGTCTTGATTTAGTGTTTTAAAGTGTGAGCTTTAATTAAAAGAAAAAAAAACAACAAAAAACAACCTTCAATGATTAATTGCCATTGATACCTAAATATATTCTTTCTTACTAAATAACTGAGCAAACCCAGCTTTTAAAAGATGCCTATTTCTTACATCTTTCCAAGGCATTGAATGCATCTCCCGGCAGGAGCTGATGCTTTAATGATATAACACTAGACCTCCTATAAAGAAGACTAATGTCAGGAAGCATTGTAGGAAAAATAATTTATCAGGACTTGAAAGCCACAATAGATTCAGATAAACTTGATCTCCACTTAGGTTTTTAAGGCAAGATTTATTTTCTTCCAGATCAATTGTTACTCTC
>JANHGN010010341.1:0-15140 GCA_024605025.1 Megaceryle maxima | reverse complement strand
TTTAGTCACCTGCCTTGCTCACGGCTCTGGTGTTAGGAGGCCTGCTGAGTGCCCGCTATGGAATGCAGCATGAAGCAGTACAACACTATTATTTTAAGTGCTTTGCTTATTGCTGTATTGACCTCATCCACCTAGCAACTTCACCCACCTGCTGGGCCAGCAGCAGTACCTGTCAGGGTCATCATCTCTTCCTGTCACGGGAGCTATGTGCCACTATTGCCTCACCAAACACAGGTGGTCATCTCTGAGGCCAGAGCTAACTGAATGAAGCCTTGCTCATCATGGAGAGGCAGAGCTCCTCTAGCACGAGTGATGAACTATATTGGATGGATGTTGTATTCACATGGACCAAAGCCCACTGTAGGTCCCATCAACCTCTGCTATAAAAGCAAGGACTCAAAGCAGGGAATGGAGTTTGGCTACGCAAGTGCCAAACACCCTGCTCATGTGGGAGCACTTGCTCACTACGATGCAGAGCACCTGTCAGCCCTGCCACTCACTCTGAGCCCAGCCTTTAGAGACGTTAAATGGGATTAAGTCCTACAGCCTAATCCGATAGTTTCCATAAAGAAGACGTTTTAAATAACTCTGTTTGCGCTACTTCGCCCCAGTTTGTGCACACCACGCGGCAACAACAGTCTGCGAGAAGATCAAAAGAAGACTGTGTGTGATGGCATATGTGTGGACTGCTTTGTATAGGCCTTGTTTTCATTTCCTGGGACATTATTGTTATTTTTCACGTCCGTTGTAGCCTAAATGCCATCTGAAAGGTGGAGGAAACCTGAATTCTGTTTTTTGCTGTGGTGGCTGCTGATGCCTTTTATTAATTAACCAACTATATCATCTAAAACAGCATAAGGAATACTTGCAGCAAACATCAGGGCCAGTGACTCTGGGTCCATTTTCTGTGCTGTGTGGGTATTGGCAATTGTGGAAACCTGTGGTGCTCAGTGATGTAGCTTGCACAGCAAGGGGAAAGCGATGTCCCAGCCTCACCAAGTAAACTGGCTTCAAATATTGATATGAAAGATCAGCTTTAAATGAAAAAGTATATCAGAGATATCACCCTACATCCTAGAGTAAGACATGGGATTCCAGAAAGGGATGGCTTTAAAGCAACTTTGTCAGTTGTAGCAGTGCCATTCTCCCACAGCATACCAGCTGTTTTAGAGCCCATGCATCTTACTCTTATCTGTCCGTCTGTCTGTCTGCCTATCTATCGAGATATACATCTGTATATATAGCTGAGGCACCAAAGACATGCTTCAGGATTCCAGTCCAAAGGCCAAAAATAAGTTAGATGTATCAGTATTCAGCACTTAACCTCCTTTTTGCTTTCAATTCCTTACTGATCCAGAGGGACCAAGGCCATTATATGGATCTCGAAGTAGATTATGTACTGTGGAGATTTTTTCCACAGAGGAACATCACTTATTTCTCATTGTCTGTGTCTTCTGCAATGTCAGCCAGGAAAATAGTTGTATAGCCTTTAGATTTGTTCTGAACGATTAAGAAGATCAATGTCCTTGTGTCTGACATAGGATATGCAGGTATGTGCTCATTTTGTCTGGGAATTAATCTTCTTCATAGTAGCTGGTATGGGGTTATGTTCTTGATTTGTGCTAAAAAAAAAAGTGTTGCTATTACAGGGATGTTCTTGTAAGCACGCAGCAGTGCTCACACAGAGTCAAGGCCTCTTCGGCCTCACCCCACCTCACCAGAGAGTAGACTGGGGGTGCACAAGAAGTTGGGAGGGGACACAGCTGGGATAGCTGACCCCAACTGACCAAAGGGATATTCCATAACATATGACATCATGCTCAGCAATAAAACTAGGTGGGCAAAGGGGCACAACTCAAGGACTGGCTGAGCATCAGTCAGTTGGTGGTGAACAATTGTTTTCATTTGCATCACTTGTCTTTCTTGGGGTTTATTTCTCACTCTTGATTATTTTCATTTTCATTACAATTTATTATTATTTTATTTCAATTATTAAACTGTTTTCATCTCAACCCACAAGTTTTCCCAATTTTCTTCTCCCAGTTCTCTCCCCCCCATCCAGCCAGGGATAATGTGCAAGTGGCTGTGTAGGTCCTTAGTTACTGGCTGGGGTTAAACCATGACAAGGTACAAATCTGGAATTTTGACTAGAATCTTAAGCTGGTCTTAATTCTTCACCTTTCGCTACAGAAACGCTGTTAACTGGAATGAAGGGCTACTTTGTGCTCACCCTTTGCAGCAAGTTAGTTCATAACCTTATCTTACTGTTACCAGTAAAAATGGCAAAGACAGTAAAGCCTACAATTATTGCACTGCTTTATCCATCAAACAGCAACAGAGCTGCTAAGTGGGTAAGAGGTGCAGCTGTATTTGGGCCTGCAGGTCAGAAATGTCCCAGTATGTGGCTAACTGATGGTTAGAGTGGGACGAGAAGGGCAAGTTTACACCAGGGCCCATGACAACTAAGTTGATAACGTAACTTGAAGTCACGAGATATCTTGCCCTAATCCTAATAACTGAGCCAGGCAGACTGGCTTTAGTGCTAACAGATGGATGTTAGGACTCTAGATTGACTGAGACCATGAGGCTCAGATTTGATAATAGGCTGAAGGGTGAGACAAAAAGTCTCCCAAGCAGGTGTAAGGATGCTTTCTCAGCTTGCTCTTCTGTGGAGGTTCCTGTATTCCAAGGAGAAAAAAAAAGAAAAGTCTTGTGAGACACTAAAAGGATTGCTACTTTTCCCCATCAAAGCATTCAGCTTCAAATTCACACACGGGCAAAACAGAATATTGAAACTTCTGAGAGAAAATGATACATCAGTCAACTCCCCAACCACACCAGTCTGCAGTGTTCAGCTATTTTACCACCTCAGCAAATTCCTAATGCATACTCCCCTCAGCACTAGTGGTCTGTCTTTCTGTACATAGGAAAGAAAGAGTTTGACCCACTGTGCCAAACACAAGGAGAAGCCGTTTGTAGAGTGGTACTCTTGGTCAGAAATAGTTTGTGTTTGTTCCTTGAGAGAAAAAGCCCGAGCTATCACTATCATTTTCCTTGTCACTGCCAAGCTGGAGAAGAAATGGTGTGACAGTTACTTGCCTTACTACCTGAAATGGATTTACATCCCTTGATACTTAACGTTTATGATCCTCTTGATTGTTGTCTCTGGTGAAGTCCATATGGCTCTGTCCTTACAGTAAACTCTGAAATAAACAGCTTCAGAACAGCTTAAAATCCTGGGGTTTAGGGTACTGCTACAAAGCTTGGCCTTTCTAAGCCCTTCCTAACTAGAAATAGGAGATCCCCCTTATCACAAAATGTAAGACAGCTAAGGCTGTGGCCAGATGTTCACTGTGGAAACTCTGCTATTCTGTCCTTCCCAGGGTGCTTTGTTTACTGCTGAAGATTTCTGCTTCTATGATACTGAGGAGGACAGAGTATTCTGGGGGTTCATCACCCCTTTCAGTGCAAGCATCCCCCCTGTCAGCTCCAGCCACCTCTGGGATGTATTGAAGACAACCTCCTGACCCTGTGCAAACTCTCCACTACTTGTGAGGTTCAGGGCAATCAGCTAACCACGTTCTGTTGTGGTGTCCATAACCTGCAGTTGCTCCAGCATCCTCTCCAGCTAGTGGCTTTCGGCTTCAGGCCCATGCATTTGTCAGGACTGCGCTGACAAAATACCCGAGACAATCAACTATGGATTCTCCTTCTATCAGCCATGCTAATAGTAACTGGCTATGACACCATGTACAGGTCAAACATTTCAGTTCATCCTAAGCCTTGGCAGAAGTATTGAATGGAACTGGATTTGCCACGTCGACATCAGGACTTGTCATCCTACCTGGGTTTAAGATTGACAGTTTCTGAAGAATACTCAACCTAACGGTTGGGTTATTTTAAAAATAAAATGCACAGGGAATCAAAGGAAAGATCAAGAAAAGAAAATGTCTTCCAAGACAAAACTTGATTGGATTTCTTGCTGTAATCAAATAGAGAAACAGATACACTAGCACCTCAGGCTTTTATCGCACAAGGAGTTAGGGCTTGCACATTAATGTACGTGGAATGACTCTTGGCAAGCAATGTATTTCAGTTTGACATAAAGCACAAGAAGGAAACAAGTCAGATTTGCACTAGCAGTTCAGCAGCCTAAGTGTAGACTGGGAAAGAGATTGTTGCTACTGACAGTTTTTTATGTCTTAGAGGGACTGCACCTATGCGTGTAAGATCTTTGCCCAGAAGTCTTAGCTTTCTAAAAGCCAGTCCTAAAGCTTTAAAGCTTTATTTTCATTCATTGACTCTGTGTTTTGAACAGAATTTTCTTTCATCCCCCACAGATCTTTAATATGGGGAAACAATAACAAACAAGAATGCAGACTTTTTTAAAGTTAGCTTGAAATAGAAAGTTACACATTATTTTATAGAAGACTAACATGTTTGAGGGAGAAACCAACTGCCAAGAACTTTTCATTGTATTGTTCTTGAAAAACCAAACAACAGATCCCTTTGAAAATACTACCATTAGTGCTGGCTGTCTAGCAGCTGCTGGCTTTTAGCCCACATCTAAATCCATTATTGCTTTTCATGATCCTAGTCATGAATCCCCTGAGAGAAGGTGAGACATGCAGCAACAGAAATCTACCATGTATGTCTCTCTGATCTTAATAATTGTCAAAGAAGGGATCAGCTTACTTTCTTTGTCAATCATCTTGTGATGAAATGAAAGGCAGCTTTCAAAAATACTCATATCAGGAGTCCATCCTGATACCCTACCTACTCAGCATGTCTATTGGATGGGAGGAAGGAGGCATTAGATGCAGCTTCATTGGTCAGGCAGTTGGACTGGAGGATCATTGTAGGTCCCTTCCAACTGGTATTGCTCTCCCCTCCCCTCCCCTCGTCTCCTCTCCCCTCTTTCTAGCTGAAGTGTGGGGATAAAGCACTGGAGATTTTTTAGCATGTTTTTATCTTTAGGATTCTTTGGTACAAACTTGTCACTTGCATACTTTGTCACAACACTGTCCTAGGTCCAGTTCCCAGGTCCAAGTGCTTCCTGGAAGCTGCCATCAACGACCAGACTCCACCTGACTGCAAACTCTCTTCTGCTAACTCTGAAATAGCAACTTCCAGTATGTATCTTGCTTTCAATCTTCAGGCAACTCATTAAACAGATTCTGGACAGGAGGCTAAGTCTTGCTTCCAATTTCAAAGCACAGATGGCTCAAGTACGACCTTACTCAAGTATGACCTCAATGCACTCCATCAGCTAGTGTATGGAAAAGTCAGTGTTGCAGTTGCCTGCAACGTACCTATTGAGGTGAAAAGAAAATGCACCCCAGTCCTTTTGGTCAAAATTAGGACTCACTTCCAGAACTGCAACCCATAGTTAGAAAAATCAGATGCAGTGACACACCTTGGTCTTTCACCGTGTGCGTGGACATTTTTACATAAAAGGTTACAAAACGCCCTGTTCCCTGTAAGCCATCAGCCATTAAAGGTCTAAATGCAAAACATAAATAGTGACCTGGCAAAGCAGTTAGGTATCTGTCAGGCAACGGTCACTATGTTAACCTCTTCAGTTAGAGCTAAAGGACATAAAACCAGGTACAATACTGATGAATTCAAGATGTACTTTTGAAACAGTTAGGTTTTTCTGGGCTGTCATCTGTCTTGTAGTCTGGCCCAAAGCAGCAGGCAGACAGCAGAAGGGGACTTAGGCTGTATTTTTTCAAGTGTCCACAATCCAGCAAGTATATGGTAACAAGATACAGCTACTCAGTTTCTGGAAAGGGTTTAAGCAGCTCTTTGTGACACTGGACAATTTGAGGGATTTTCAAAGGAAGATTTGAAGTTATTCCCATATGATACCTGCCTTCATCCAAACACAGATGTAGAGTATGTTTTTCTCCCCTTTCCACCATGTAGAAGGGTACCCACCCCTCAGCCCTCGATTGCCAATGCCCATTGTCAAGCCTACCAGTTCCCTTGCATAAGGATCCTCTATTACACGACCAGATGCAATTACAACCCCCCCCGGACCGCTAATTAATTCAATGCACAGAGACTGTGTCCCCCACCGATGCCTTACCCCTTTGCTCTGCCTTCCTGTCACCTTCCTCTCCTTTTTTTTTTTTTGCCGGCATTCCAAATCAGTCAGGTCCCACCTCCCTCTAACCTGCCTCGATACTAGCAGGAGGAAAACTCAGCACGAAGCAGATGAAATGTCGGGGCTGCGCTCCACACCGTGGCAGGCCCCAGCCGGAGCCAGAAGAAGGCGTTGCTCAGCCCGTCCTCTCCTGAGCTGTGACCCGCTCTGTCAGGAAGATGAGTGCAGCGGGCTCGTGCCGACGTGGTGAGGTAAAAGAGCATGCTCGGAGCGCAAAGGCTCCGCGGCGAATTTCGGTGCTGGTCTCTCGGCCTCCGCCAAGTACCCGTGGGCATAGCCGGCTGTGAAACCGATGGGAGGGTGCATGGGGCCAGAAGCGCTCCTGGCAGTCAAGGAAGTTGCTTGCGTGCCCGAGGGACCAGCCCGATGCCAAGTCTCTGCCCTAGAGGCACTGCAAACGGGGCGGTGGGTTGCAGATGGAGAAAAAAGCTTTTCCTCCGCGCCGCGCTCCCGGAGCTTGCTGCAGTCCCTGCAGCCGCAATCACATTCAAGCAAAACAGAAGTTGCGTGAGGCGGGAGCCCGCCGCGTTCTGCCACCAAGAAAGCACACAAGACTAAAACACCGCCGGCGGAACCGGGCTGGGGACCCAAGGGGAGGGACACCAGGGGGACGGGGGCTGTGAGGGGTGAAGGCCCGAAGCACCCCGCTCTGAGACCCCCGGGTGGGGTTCCGGGACCAGCCGTAGCGACGGTGGCCTCGGTCGGGGGAGGTCTGCCACCCCGGGCCTCGGTCGAGGCTACTCCTCCGCCCTGCCCACCGTTCCCCCATCCCGTTGCCTTCCTCGGGACGTGGCCGAGCCCGTGTGCGTGGCGGCTCCCCCCGGGAAAGACCGGGGCCGTCCCCGCGTGCGTGGCGGCTTCCCGGGGCGGGGCGGGGAGCGCGGCGCTACCCGGGCCGGCGCCCCCGCCCTCCCTCTATCCCTCCCTCCCTCCCTCCCTCCCTCACCCGCTCCCGCTGCTCCCGCTTCGCGCACGACGGCGGCGGCATCCCGCCATGTCGGCCGCCAAGCACCGGGGCCCTAAGGGGGGCAGCCCACCCGCCGCCGCCAACGAGCGGGGCGCACAGGCCGGCGCCGCCGAGGAGGCGGTGGCGAAGAAGCCCGCGTCGTCGTCGCACGGCCGGGGCGGCAGGGCCGCCGCGGTGGGCGGAGGGGGCCGCTCCGCCTCTGGCACCCGCCGCGGCTGGGCGCTGCTGCTGGGCGCCGCGGTGGTACTGGGCGCCGCGCTGCCCGCCGGCTGGTACGTGCGGCAGCTGCAGGAGGAGGTTGGGCGGAGCGCTCTGGAGAGGGAGGCCTCCGGCCGGCAGCGGCAGGAGCTGGCCGCCACCCTGGACGCCGTGGTGCAGAAGGTACCGTGGCGCCGGTCACCGTCGGGGGGCGGGCGGGCCGCTCCGCGGTGCGGCGCCGGGAGAAGTCGGGCTGGGGCGCGGGGAGCATCGGGGCGCTCGGCATTGCTCGGCGGGGCGAGGGGGCAGCAGCCGCCCCTGCAGGATGGGAGACGGGGGATTCACCCCCCAAATAAGTAGCCGCGCAGCCTTCGGATATCCCGTCTTGCAGGACAGCAAACGTGTCCCGTTCCCCCGCCCCCTCTGCCTCGCCCCCGCCGTGCTCCCTCCGTAAAGATGCTTTCATGGCATTAGAGCGACAAATCGAGTCTGGGCCGCGGCTTTCCCCGCGTCTGCAAACGTGGCCTCGGCAGAGAGAAATCCCTGGCAGGCAGCGCAGCAGAGCGGGGCCGGGCCGGGCCGGGGCGGGGCGGGATCCCGCGGCGGGCGGGCGGCCCCCGGGACAGCCCCGCAGCGGTAGCCGCAGCCGGCTCCTTGCCCAGCTCTCCCAAGGCTCGGGCGCGAAGCCATTTTATATAATGCAGTCAGCACGCTTACGTGTTGGCGGAGGCGCAGACCTCCGTTTAGAGAGGCTGCTGGCAGAAATTTTACATCTCCGACTCTCACAGATGATGTAAAAGTGAGCGTGGCAGATGGGCAGCACTTGGTCGCTACGTCGAGCAGGCAGGTGTGTGCGCCAAGGGAGATGGTGCGGAGGCACAGTTGGACGTGGCAGGCCCCTGCCTTGATGTCCCAGCACACTCTAGATAACAAAACCCAATGCCAGCTTCACCGAACAGCAGAGGCCAGAAACGCCGCTCCTTCTGAACCCTTTCCACATTGCTCCTGCTGCCTTTGGCAAAGGGAGCGAGACTCACTGTGCCCGTGGCAGTCCGGAACCACAGAAGGGCTGTGAAGTTGGTGGCAAAGGGTGTGGCTCAAACCAAGCAGAAGAAATGCTCATTTCTCTCCTTTTTTTTTTTTTTGGTCGGGCCTTAGTAGCCCTCAAGCTAGAGTTTCATGAATGGCAGTGTCCATCTGGATATGTCTTAGGGTGCCTAAAAGTTTCAAAAAATGACATATGTGAAGGCATCATCAACATATAATCAAGTTCCTGTGTGGGGAGTAGGTAAATTGGTTGGAAAGCACTCTGTAAAGTTATGATTGAGTGAGATCAAAGAAAAGGAAATTCTTGTCTCTGCTTGACTGCTTTCTGCACAGCGAGCCATACAGATTCTCTCTGTTCCATGCGTGCTTGGGCCCAGGCCAGTGGTGGGGGACAGGGTGGTGGGACAGGCACTGGCAGAGATCCTTCAGCTGTTCTGTAGCACTCCTGGCAGCGCAGCGGCCGGCACACGTGTAGTTTGTGGGGTCAGTCTTGGTGTTTCCTCTCCCTTAAAATGAGGACAAAAAGGAAAATTCACACAAGGAGGAAAAAGGGTTGTAAAATTCAGGGCTATATCCTACTTTGTGAAGCTAGTTTTAAACCCAGGGGTTTTTGCTCACTGATGACTGGGATGTGATTTGAACTATCGGGGTTGATTTTTCCTAGTTTTTAAGACATATTTATAGATATTTTGTAGGAAGGAAGAAATTGCAATGGCAGGGCATGCAGGACATAAGACTACAATACATAAGTATAGAAGCCAGGTAAGTGTGTGGTATACAAGCCCTTCCAAACATAGGAATGGGTACAGTTTGCTGCTTCCCATCTCCATGTCATTGCAGAAAATGATAGGTATATGTTACATATTCTTAGGGGACACGTATATAACAGAAGTTTATAAATAGTTGGTTTCAAAGAGAACTGACTTACTTGCCTGTGCATGGCAGGTGGCTGATGTTAGACATACAGAGAGTAGTGCAAGAATTACAGGTGGGGGAAAGAGATCACACCGAGTTTCGATGTAACCCTTGAAAACTTTGTTTGCTGTGGCTTGGTGTTGTTTTTGCAGAAGAATGTAGTTGAGGGAGAGGAGACGAGGCTGTATTTAATTTCTGTATGGAAGTACAGGGTTCTGCATTGTACTTGCATGATGCCATCAGTGCACACTGCTGTGTGGAACTGGTTGTCCTTCAGTCTTTTACTGCAGAGAGCTCCTGTGAGCAGTAAGCATTATATAAACTCATCTGCTTTGCACATCAGCAGTAGGAGGAGAGAGGAAATGATGTGGAAGTTTAGTCTTTAATATAGCACCATTCTCAGAGAGGCCAAGGTCATTTGGTGTTTAAAAACAAGATAGTATGACCAATTAGAGAAGACATAGTTGTTAGCTATAGATAGATTTTCATGTGCTGTTTACCACTTTGAAACTTTTGAGCGCTGTGGTTTTAAACCTTAACCATCCATGAACACGAAACAGGCAAACCCACATGTAGGTGCACACACAAATCAGCTGTGTAGTGTATATGAACTACTGCTTTGAAGTAGTAGTGAGTTTTACCCTTCTCATGCAAGGGGTTTGCTTTGCGCCCTGGTGGCTGTTGGTTAGGACAGATGACATTAGAAGCTGGTCTCATTTGAAGATCCTGGTCCATTTTATTGTCAGCTCTCTGATCTTGAAGTGGCTGGTCCTCTGGAAGTATAGAATAGCTTCAGGTTACACTGTGAGCATTGCCTGAATGCAGTGGAAGAGCAGGTATAAAGCACTTCCACTGTGGAGGGGTGGGATCCATCTCTGCCAAATGTATAGCAGCAGACATCTTCTGTCCCTCTGGAAAGTTCCAGCCATTTCTGATGCCTTTTCTTAGACTAACAATTGAAGAGAGTTAATTGCAAATATGAATTTGGTGATTTGGTTGGAATGTGTCAAAGAGAATAAATTCTGTAATGAAAGGCAGAGGAGAACTTTCCTGTGCCCTTTTAGATTTCCGAAGTCCATTTATAGTGATAAAGAACAAGCTGTCTGTGGAAAAAATGAGACATAATGAGGACAGCTAAGACACAATGAAAATGAGCTTGGTAAGTCAGCGTAGTGTCTGGTGCCCCACTGCAGTAAGTATGGCAGTATTACCTGCTGCCCCCTCACCCCACCCCTTAGCTCATTTCTAGTTTCCTATGTGAGCTTTAATGAATACAAGTGGAGGGAGTGTAAAGTAACCACAAACCTTTTTACAGAAGAGGGGGAATAAAGAACTCGTCTTTAGGGGTATTCCTCAAACTGCAGGGATCTATCTTGGAGCAAGGGCCAAACTACAATCCTTACACAGTGCAGACTTCCATGAAAACCAAGAAGCATTTAGGCAGGGATTTAGTCTTGCAAAAATACACGTGAATAACTTAATTCCTAATTAATAAGTCTTTTAGGTCTTTTGAAAATAATTTCTTAGGTTTCGAGTCTGATTGGGAAGTGCTGGAGCCTCCTTCAGTTAAAAAGGAAAATAAATGAAGCTCTATATATCTCTTTCTAAGAACATATAAAATATACTTCCTTCTGTTTATAAACCAAAATCAGCCCTCCAGCTGTGTATCTAATCAGTAAACATGGCAGCCCATGTGGCACGACTGATTAATATGCCTCTCAGACACAGGCAGTAGCATGAGGCAAGGCCACATGCATTACTCAGCACTTGCCATCCTGCCAAAGCCTTGAGGTATTCTCTGCACATTGCTTTACAGAGTTTTAAAAACTGGAACCCACACACGCACACAAAGATTTCTCCATGGTCTTGAGACTGATACTCTGCTTGGCCTCAGAATTAAGTAACGTGCTTCCCCTTTGGCGTGCCTGGATCTGACCTTTAAATGCGAGAATTAATGCGTGTGGTGGCCACTCGCCCTTTGACCTTTTTCTCCGTTGCTGCTACTAAAACCAACTGCAGTTTTTGTAACTGGGAAGCTTAATAGCATACCTGGCCCAGTGGTGACAACTTTCTGTGAGTATTAACCTGAGGCAGATGCAAGTCACTCCCCTTGGCAGCTGCTATGGCTTTGTTCTCTGCCTGTGTACGTTCATGAGGAGCATGTGGGCCTATGCACGTGTGTGAATAAAGAGGTACTAAGCAGTTAGAATGTCAAAGCCTTTCTATGGTTTTTATCTGAAAAAACAGTTAACAAAAAAAATCTGTGTCTTCATTGGTGTGTAGGAGCAGCAAAATACAATGATTACCACTCCCACTCCTCAGCCATTCCTAGCTTCCCTTTCACCCTATTTTTTCCTGTTACTCCTTCTTGTCTACTTTGAAACTTCTTTCATGGTCAGGGATTGGTCTGGATGCAAACTCTGGAGAGTTGAGTCTGATTTACTGGATCATCCGTGGCAGGTCAGTGAGGCTCAAGATCCTCAGCAGAAGATGTATGTCCCTATAGAGCTGTAAAGCTCTAGCTGCTGGGCTTTTTGTGCCTGCTGTATCTGTTACCTGTATGCCATAGAGTCACCTCAGGTGGGGAGCACATGAAGGATTTCAAGGTGATCATTTCATACAGTAACAGGGACCATAAGGACCCTAGACACAAAGGGTGAGGTTGTAGGTAAGGATGAAATGTAAGAGTATTAATCGTGTGGATTTCTGTTGTAGGTGCGTTCCCTTCAAGCCACGTTTGGAGAATTTGAATCCATGATGAAAATAGCTCAGCAGAAGCAGGAGGTTACTGAGAAGGCTGTTAAACAAGGGGAGAGTGAAATAAACCGGATCAGTGAAGTGCTTCAGAAGCTGCAGAATGAAATTTTGAAAGACTTGTCTGATGGCATCCACATGGTGAAGGATGCAAGGGAACGAGACTTCACATCTCTGGAAAACACAGTGGAAGAGAGACTAACAGAGCTAACCAGGTCTATAAACGATAACATTGCTGTGTTCACTGAAGTCCAGCAAAGGAGCCAAGACGAAATCAACAATATGAAAGCAAAGGTTGATTCACTAGAAGAGCCAAATGTGTATAAGCATGAAATTAAGGTGCTAAAAGATGCTTTTGAGCAGATGCAAGCATCCATGAAAACCAAAGAAAAGGACATAGAGAGCTTGAAGAGTACAATAGACTCCATGGAGTCTGATGTGTATACTGAAGTGAAGGAGCTGGTCAATCTCAAACAAGAACATGAGAAATTCAAAGAGGCTGCAGACACTGAACACCTTTCATTAAAAGCTTTACAAGAGAAAGTTCTGAGGGCTGAGGATTCTATTATGCAGCTCCCAAGTGACATTAAAAGACTCGATGAAGATTTACTGCAAGTTAAAGCCAGCCTCAACAAATGGGAAGAAAATGAACTCTTCAGAAAAGCATTAGAAACTTTTGGGAGCAACAGTGAAGGACTGGAGCCTCGATTGAGGCACATAGAAGACATCCTGGAGCCTCTAACTTCTGTTGCTGCTCAAAACAGTGAAAAGTTGCAATCTTTCCTATCTAAGGAAGCAGAATACGAGAATAAGCTCCGTACCCTAGAACAAAGCATTACTGCTCTTCAGGGAATCTCAGATATGGACATAACTTCAGTCACAGACATTCTGAAGAATCTTGGTGAATCGCAGACCTCGCTGTACAATGACGTTGAAAACTTGAGGAGAAGCATCAGTGATCTGCCATCCTCTGGTGCTCTTCAGGATGTCCAGAAGCAAATTGGTGCTTTGTTGGATCAAGGAAATCTTCAGATGGGTCAGGCACATTCTCAAGGCTATCTTGAAAAATTTTCTTCTATAGAGGGCTCTGTAGATGAACTGAGATCTTCTGTCAGCCAGGTTGATTCCGATTTGAAAATGATAAGAACTGCAGTGGATAGTTTAGTCTCCTACTCGGTAAAAATTGAAAACAATGAGAACAACTTGGAGTCTGTGAAGAGCTCAATAGATGACCTGAGGAATGATCTGGAAAGGTTGTTTGTGAAAGTGGAAAAAATACATGAAAAAGTTTAGGCAGCAGTGCTCCTTGTGCAAATAATGGATTAAGGAGAATAGCTTTTGTATGCCCAGTTTTTTACTCTTTTTAAAAGCAATTTGATACCTCCAAAGAGAATAAGAATACTTTAATAATAGAAACAGTTCTGCTTATTTCCTTTATTTCTCTTTTGTGTAGTGTTTTGTTTATTGTTTTGTTTAGTTTTGGGTTTTTAAATCTGTATTAAGAAAACATGAGTTTAGTTGGGGGGTGAGTTTCTAAAGGTTCGTCATCTCTACAAACTGTACCCCTGTAACCATAGTGGTGTAACTAAGGTGCTACAGCCTCCTTAGCTTGGGCACATACTTAATGGCATGAAGGTGTTTCACACTGTGACACTAGATATCCCACACAGAAGGGCTACAGCTCTTCTGATACAGAAAGCCTACTGCTGTACACACTGAGATTTTTTACCGGTATGTTTTGGGTTAAGAAACAAATGATCAAAACGACACCCCTATCTTAAACTGTTTAGACCAGTAAACTTAAGGGTGGACCAAGTTTGAAGCAGTTTATCCATTTTTGCAGTTTGGGACTCCCAACCAAGTAGTCAGTTTTCCAGGTGTCAGCTGAGCTGTAGTGTATTTCTGAGTCCATCATCTGTACCAAGGAGCTAATGAAGGGTTAGCTGAACCCCCCGAAGGGAAGGTTTGATTTAAGTGGTATTGCTTGGGGCTAGCACCTCAGAGAGGTGTTCCTCAGGCTTCTTTGCCAGCATCTTCAGCTGCTGGTGCAGATGATCGGTGCTTAGAAGAGACATTTGAACGGTGGGATTAATTTCAAGAGGGTACAGTAATATTTTTGGACTGTTTACATGTTGAGACTTTCTTTCCTGGAAGAGCCTAATTTATTTGTTTTCTGTAAAAATAATCACAAATCTGGGTAAAGAAAGAGAAGGACTAAAATTACACCTCTTGTGTCCCATGTATAGCAGGCATGCTAATGATAATAGTACACTCCAAAACACGCAGAGGGGAAAATTGCCATGAAATCAGCAGAATTGCTTCTAAGGCATATACATTTCCAAGTTTTCACACAGCTGACAGTGACCTGTACTCTCGTTACTTATTCAGGACTTGGTGCCTGATTCCTGTCACTATTGTTGTCACTGGGTGTCTGCCTGGGGCACTGGTAGCTAAGAATCCTTCTAGGAACTGGCTGAGAGTGAGGAAAAGTGTCATAATTCTCTAGATGTTAATCTAAAAACCACTTCCTTATGGAACTTGCTTGGTTTTCTGTCTTTTTTTGAAAGGATACCTAATATTCCTCCTCTTCAAGTTCACTTTTGAACTTTTTCCAAAGATTTGGTAAAGGAGTCTGCACAAGGAAGTCTTGGAAATAGGTGGACATCATGCCCACCTCAGCCTACACTAGCCAGATCCGTGGCTATGTTAGAAGTATTCCTAGAAAAAGCACCTCTCAGAAGTGGGTTGCTTGTGGCAACAGCGCGGGTGAAAGGAGTTGTCACAGGTAAATAAGATACTGAACCATATCTAGTGTTGTTCCCACTGTAAACAGGAAAAAATTGCTAGCAAAGAAAGAGGGACCCATGGCATTATGGTAACTGTTGTCACTGTTGGAACTGCACTGTTCTTTGTTGACTTCTCAAGTTCTTGAACAACGTTGTTTAGGTTACTGTGAAATGAAACTGTATGCCTTCTTTGCGGTATTTTTAATACATAATAAACACTTGGAATATTCTTTGCACCTTTTTTTTTTTTTTTTTTTTTTTTTGATTGCAACTTACTTGACGTTGTGTTTCCCGGCATGCTTCC
>JANHGN010010340.1:0-64852 GCA_024605025.1 Megaceryle maxima | reverse complement strand
CTGCTCATGTCCAGCTTCTTGTCTATCAGCATCCCCAAGTCCTGTTCTGCAGGGCTGCTCTCTATCTCCTCCGCCCCCAGCCAGTATTGATAGTGGGGATTGTTCCGGACCAGGTGCAGGACCCTGCACTTGCTCTTGCTGAACCTCATGAGGAGGTTCACCTGGGCCCACCTCTCCAGCTTGTCTAGGTCTTTCTGGATGACATCCTGTCCCTCTGGTGTATTGACAGCACCACTCAGCTTGGTGTCATCAAACCATCCTGCTTGTCATCAAGTATCCTGCTTGTCATCAAAACTTCTAGTAAAGCCATTGTTTTCCTTCACATGAGCTGCTCCTCGGGATTACTTTTTGGCTTGTGTCTATCCCAGTAATTGTGTTCCGTTCACTAATACCCAACTTCTGCATCTGCTGGGCTGTGATGAAGTCATTCATCTAGTCAAACCTTGATCATATCCCCTCATCCTCCTCCTCAGTGTGTACGAGGAAACCAGAGAAGGAATTGCTCTTTGTACAGGGAGAGGACACTTACTTCTTCTGGGCAGGAATAAAAGGTAGAAGAGACCAGAGAGCCCAGAATCTGTCTCCAGGTGCTGGGTTGTGAGCAGTCAGCCAGGGAAAAGCACACTGCTGATTCTCATCTAATCAGAATTCACAGCAACAATTCCTGCTGTACAGCCACAGTGTCTTTGCCTTCAGTCTGCCTTAATTTTACAAGAAGTTAAAATTATATTTGGAAGCTTTGCTTCTTTTATTTTCCTTCCATTATATTATCCTCAGGAAATCAGGGCTGTCTTTCCATGTACTGGACTCTTTCTGCAGCTGTTGCTGCTGGAGAATTCCTTGTCCAGTAATTCACTTCTTTCTTGTGTTTTAAACCCATGGTATTTTACCAAGTTGGTAAGAACATCTGTTCTCAGTCTGAGAGTTTTACTGCTGAACTTGGGCTTGGAGCTGTTCTGAATTCCAGCCTGTGGCTTCTTCAGGAAAGGGCAAACTATCATGACCTTAGCAAACTGAATTTTCTATTGAGTTTGCCTTCCTGACTATGTAGAGTGAAATTCAGCCTGGCTTCACACTGGGTTTTAATCAAGATTGTTTTAGGGGAAAAAAAAAAAAAAAAAAAAAAAGTGGTTTTGTTGCAAAAAGAAGTGAGCTATTATATCATATGGAGTGATGAGATTAAAGTGGGAAGCTTTCATATGTGCTTCTTCTGTCAGTCAGACTCTTACTGTCTTGCAGTATACATTTTACCATTTGGAGCATATTAATGTACATCATGGCCTGCAAAAGACTTAGTTCAGGGTAGGATGCCAACACTTTCTGCTAAAATCATTGGGACCTGCAGATTTGGGGAGCTCAGGAATTAGGATCTGAGTCTGAACTTCTAGCTTTTCCCATGTTTGTTATCCTAAGCTGCACTAGCAGTCTGAAAAGATGATTTGTCTAACCTGATTTTATCTATATCAGAAGGTTTTTAAAACAGAGTGACACCCATGTAAATATATTCCACTGATGTAACATAGCACCTAGAACTGGAGAGGATGTCCAAGCCATTCAGTTTTCCTCTGCTGTCACAGGAAGCCTTATCATATCATCCTGTTCATTAACTGATTATGTTTTATTTTAAATCTGCAATAAATTGGCTCTACATAGCCTGTTCCAGTGTTTAACTCTCATATAAGTAGAAAGTGGTTTTCCCCTAGTATATAACCTAAATTTTCTTTGACAATACCCTTTCTACAGTAGCCTTTTCACAGTTTCACAGTAGAAGAATGGGATCATGTTCAGCCTGCTGATTTTCTTGCCTGCAGTCCATGCTGTTCTGTCCAGGTTGTGTCACTCTGGGGTCTCCTGTTCGCTACATTTCTTTGGAAGAGCACTACAAAAGAGTGAGCACTGCTTTGCCATAGAGGACTGGCAGTGTTGAGGAGACTGGAGCAGTTAGCTTTTAACTTCTAGTAACACGTCCCAGCATGCCTTCACCTTTTTTTGGCATTATCTGAATGGTCTGTTCACTGTAATTAATTTTGTCATCTTCTCCGTGAGTTTTTAATTTGACACAATTACCCCACCAGATATATGCTGCTTTGTAATTGTGCTTAGCATTTCTTCTCACTACATGGCCTGCTGTGAACTCTGTCCTGCCCGGTCTGGGTCATCTCTCCAGTGAATCAAAGTCTTTCTAAGCCTGTCCACTGGAGTTCCATGTCTCCCAGCCCAGCTCTTCGGATGACAGGGAACTGGTTTGAATGTTTGCTACAGCAATTACCTTTTCATCCAAACTATCACATTTAATGCAGTTGATCAGGCAGGAGAGGAGAGATATCTCTGTTTTAAAACACCACGTGGTGCTCCAGCATGGATGGTTGTACACATATAGCACAGATTATGGTGAGGAGGGAAATCTACAGAATATTGCAGCCACAGCAGCAGCAATTAGTGACCTATGGAAAAAATAAACTTCTTCCATGTGTTGAGATCTTTCTCACCCCCATTAGTGCTTGGCTTTATATTTGAAGGTTGAGTCTGGAAAGATTAAAGCACAAGTAACTTGCTTACAAAGCAACTCTGGTACAAGAGCATCTGAAAACATTCCTATGAGGTCCAGCAGGGCTTCCCTCATCAAAATACATTTAGCAGTGTTCGCATGGTTGCAGATTTTGTTTGCCATATACTGGTGTAATAAATGCAGGGCTCAATGCCTACTTTACCTTTCCTAGTCTTTATATACAAGGTCTTAAGGGTGGATCTTTTACCTGCACTTTTAGGGGACTAGTATCTGGAGTTCAGCTTCCAGGTCAGGGTTGCGCACCCTCTCTGCCAGCAGATGTATCTGCTCCAAATGGGATCAGACACCTGATGTTCTTTCCTTTCAAAAAGCTACCCAGCCAGCACTCTCAAAACACAGCCTTCCTCTGTTTACCAGCAGAAAAGAGCTACTAGGAGAAAACTGCTTGCAAACACCCAAATCCTGGCATGCTTATCCATGATGTCTGTAGTGTCCCCACTTCTTCTGGTGGGCCAGGCAGAGTTCCTGATATCCCACCAGGTTCTGATTTCTGCCTTCCCCAAACTCCTACTGTCTTTCTATTCAGGAGTCATTTTAAGTTTTTCAAGCAGGCTTTTTTTTCTGTGTTCTCAGACTTCTTCCAATGTGATAAAGACTCAGGGTTTTGTAATGACTGGAATAGAAGTGGAACCATCAAATTATTAAAAATTATATTCTGGCACTATCCCCTAAAAGCTCGGAAGTTTTTGCTGAAAGGTGTCTATGTTGAATCACATTTTTCCCATCTTGTTTTCCAGGCAGCTCCCTGATGAGATACCAATATATATTTATTCAAACTCATGCAATAAGTATTAAAATCTTCAGGCCAAAGTACAGTATCATTTTAGGTTTTCAATTTTCAAATAAAAATTGATAAATTTTATTGTGTAATTTATAAATACAAAGTACCAAGCAATAGCACTTAAGTGTTCAAAGACAGGTTGGATGGAGGTTTGAGCAACTTAATCTAGTAGAAGGTATCCCTGCCCATGGCAGAAGGGCTGGAACTAGATTATCTTTAAGGTCCCTTCCAATCCAAACCATTCTATGATTCTATAATTAAGGGGGTCTCAAAATCTCTCTTCTGTGACCAGACCACATTAAATAAGCACAAGGGAGGAGCAACCATGTCCAACTGTTGTCCAAAAAACAGCTTTGTCACCTGGTGTGCAGGAAGTCCAATTCTCACACACACAGGAGATACATTGCTTACTTAGTTCAGGGTTGTGCAAGCCTGGGTGCTCAGTGGTTTCTCCAAGTATAAGACCAGGGTAGGCAGATATACTCATTTCTTCAGGGCTTCTCAGGTCATGCTCCACCTCATTTTGTGTCTCAGCATCTTGTGGTTGTAGTTTTGTTACAAAAATACATTGCTGTGTTTGGCTTTACAAGTTCTGGAATGGTTGTGGGGGGATCCAGATGTACGTACATTGTCAAGACCAGAGGATATGTCTGGAAACAGTGACCCAAGCTGACAAGACCTGTTTCATGTATGGGTGACCCAGACTTAAGAGAGATTTCTCGCAAAGTTTTACACCTTCAGATCATACAGCTGCACATACACAGCTTTGTAGTATGTCTCCTGCAATCCCTCCCTGGCTAATTACTCCTTCCTCCCACCACCCCTGTGCCTCCATAGATGGCCATGCAGCTATGCAGTGATGTAGCTCCAGAATGAATCTGGATAGATCCAGGGGTTTGTTTTGGCCAGACTGGTAGTAATCCAGGTATCTGGTTCACTGACAGCTGCAACAGGAGTTGTACTGATGTGATGAAAGGGATGAGCAGAAGCAGGATCAAGCAGCTCAAGGCAAGGGGAGAGCAGGATTGCTTATGTTCAGCAGCACTGGTAACATAACTGTAGCTTCAAAGGACAGATTATCCCAGGTACTAAGGAATATGTGCCTTGAAAATGTTTGCTTTTCAAAGCCCATCAGATATTTGGTAAGAGGAAGGAATGAAATGTAACAGAGCAGAGCTTGCAACTTTCTGAGACACTGAAAGAGAGAAGGAAGGAGGAATCTTCCTTCTGTGATTCCATAAACAAAAAGAGTCATCATTATCTTAAGAAAAGCTTCTACCAGCCCTAAAAGCTTTCATATTGGTTGAGAGTCCTTTTTGCTTTAGAATGAAGATACAAAGTCCTCTACAAAGGAAAATGCATAGTAGTATTGTGATATTTTTTCCTTTTATTCCTTTTGTTTGTTTGTTTTTCTTTTTTTTTTTTTCAATATAAAGTGTACTTAATATCATGAAGGTCCTTAAGCAGCACAGGACTGAACATGTGCAATGCTATTTAAAGGGTTTCTTTTAAACTGGAGTGTCACTTTCAATTGTGACAGTATTTTTGGAAAGAGACTTTTTAGTTTTTCACAAGGAAAAAGCACAGAAGGAACTTACCTCAGGTCATGGAATTATGGTTTTATTTCTTCTGTGATTGTGAGGGATAGTTTATTACACTGGCATAAGACCACAGTCTTTTGAGGCACTGGTATTTGAAAGTATAAAGTTGTCAGCTTCCCCTGAAAAGCTTTTGGCATCCCCTGAGAGCAGGACTGGAACAGGTCAGTGCATCACTGTTGGGGGAAAGCTATAAGGACAGTAAAAAACTTGCTTAAGTTCAGTCTTCTTTTCTGGAGACATAAATAATCTCAAGGACTGGTTGCAGAACAATGTGAAACATATTGGGGTGAAGCTGAACCTGAATAATGAAAGCTATCGGGATGCAGATGGTGCAAAACTTAAGCCTGACAGAATAATGATCTGTATCTCTGATGAAAAATGAGGAAGTGAAACATCAATCTACAGAATTGTCAACAGATCTGGCTCTGCTCAGGCACTTTTTTTTAAATGGTGTTGCACAGTCTGAGTAGCAGGAGAGAAAGTAACCTGCCATTTCTAGACACTTTAAACTCAAACCAAATGGAAATGAGAACAAAGGTGTAAGTCCCATAGACTTGCCCCTAACCACAGAGAATTGCCTGCACTTCCTCTTCTGTAAAATAGCAGAGACAGAAAGTGAGTGGGAAGACTGGGGTTTGGATTACTGTCCTGAAAATTGTGCTTTGAAACACCTTTAGGGAATCTCTACTTCTGGTAAAAACACTGGCTGTCATAACATCTCTTGTTGCCACCAGCCTGGTTCAGCCTTCTTCCAGAAGCAGCTGAAGTCGGTGGAGGAGAAGATGAATGTGTTTAATGATCTGTGTTTAGGTGACATCATCAAAAGCATCCTGGTCCTGTAACACACTGAATGAGGGGATCTGTGGAAAGTATTACGGAGACAGTGTGTGGTCAGGAAGCCCTGAAGAGGTTGGCAGGACATATAGGTAGGAGGCAGTCCTTGGTATGAGACTAGATTATGGAATGAGAAGACCATGGTTAGAGTAGATTAAGATAAAGGAGCTACTGTAGAGGGAGCCCAGGGCTGCTGAGGGTGGCTCAGACTGTCTGGAAACCTATGCAGAGAGGTGACAAAGTAGTTCAAGGGTTCCCACTGCTCCCTCTGAGCTGACCCCCCCTTTTTTCAGGCAAGTCTTTCCAGCATGTTGTACCCCCATCCTTGTCCCTTCTCCGTTTCCCCTTCAGTTAAGTGGTTTTCAAAACAGGAAGAGGAGCACAGATTGGCTTCTGAGCTGCAGAGAGAAGAGCTGGTGTGATGTGATCCAAGGTACCATGAAGAGTGGGGGAATAGGATGAACACTTTGTGTTGTGAGGCTGTACCATTATAACATTGTGACGGGAGTGAAAAAGGACTTTGATCCATTTTTTTCATTAGAAAAATAATCTGTGCAGTGGCTCTAACAAACAAGAGAGCCTTCCACGGACATGAAATAAAATCTCAGGCCCACTGAAGTTAACAGCAGAGTCTCATATTAATTTATGAAAGTCCGGCTTTCCCCTGCTGTCAGAGGTGATGTAGATTTAAGTCTGCTGAAATTCCCTGAATTACCAGGAGAAGATCATAGGAAGAGGTGGAGTTGGCCAAAAGAAATAGGTTGACCTGGTGAAGGAAATTCAAAAGGATGTGTTTGACTTTAATCTGGTGTAAATCTGTGCTGCTGCCACAAGAAACAACCCCACCTTAAACAAAAAATGCCAAAGACAAGGAGGAGGGAGGAGAATTATTTAGAATAATGAATACCAGGATGTAAATTGGAGAGGAAATAGCACTGGCTATCATTAAAACCTTTGGAAAGCCATATCCATGGTGTTGTAGGACAGCCTCCTGTGGACCATCATGACCTGGGAACATTTTTTATGAAGAACAATCCTTTTTTTTTAACTCTTTAGTTTATGGAATATTTGTATTTTAAAATTATACATTTTTATTCAATAACTTTTATTAGCTTTTATATTCTATTGCAAGGAAATGTAAAATGCAGGCACATAGTGCTATGTAACAGCTGTGTCAGAGCTAGCCAGTTAGCATTCTTACCCTCTAATAACAGGGCATCCATTTCTGGAAGAGAGGAGAAATCAACAGGCCATATAAAGGGCAGGTTTGCATTTGCCAAAGACTTCCCCAACAAGTCTGTGTAGAGTGAGTGTGTCTGTGCTTTGATACTGTAATTCTTACCTTCCGTGGGTTTTGCTGTGTTTTGAGTTTTCTTTCTGGAGAACTCTGTGTGCAGATACACCATGCCAATATTTTGACAAGGCAGGCCACACACATCTTCAGGACATGATTATGTAAGACCTGCTGTAAAAGCTGCTGGTATTTTCTGTATTTACTGCAATTTATGGCCTAAGTTAAATTTTTTTATTAGGTGGATTCACTAAGACAGAATATGAAAGGTTAGATTTGATTTCTCTGAAAACTGATTGCTCTGGTATTGTCAAAATAATAGTTCTTTTCTTTGTCAAACTTTGTCCTAATTTTGTGTTTATTCTTGGGGCTCCCTGCAATGCACTTTAAAAGTGAAGGTGTGAGTCTTGGAATAATTTGCACAGCACAGGAAGGAAATCTCATGAGGGTAGGACTTAATTTAACATCCCAGGGATTTTTGATCTCACCTTAACCTTTGTACTATCAAGTAAAACAGAATAAATTATATGCTTAGCAGTGAAAACCAATAAGGAATCCTTAGTCAACATGACTGAGCAGCAGCAATGACTGCCCATCTCAAGAGCATTGCAACCCTGTAATCTTCCAATTATTGGGATACCATCAGGATCCAACATACAGTCAGGTTTAGAACTAAGCCTCCAAAACAGCAGAGAAAAATCAGGACTGAGTCAGATATTCCTACACTTAAAGTTGTTTTTGAATTGAGGGCTTCAAGCCCCTTGAAAGTGATGAGTTTAAATGCATCAAAGGATACTGAATTTGGGAAATGCCCACACTTGCTGGTTGGTCGAATTTCTGGGTGATGGGATCTTGTTTCCCCCCCAAAGCCTGGTCTTTACCCAGGTGTATCTGTGAATTCACACATGGATGCCAGAGTAGCTATGAACAACGCAGTTGCACCCACCCCCTCCTGCACATTGGCAAGAAGGGAGCTCTGGGTGCTGAGGGTAAGCAAGAGTTAAGACTTACTTGGCTGTTATTCAGCCCTTGGCTCCAGGAGCTCAGTCCTTACATCAGTTTTCTCAGAGATCCTCTTAAACACTGCTATTGAAACACCACCGCTGAAAAGGACACTGGAAAAAAAAATTGGTTTCTGAAGTTTTCAAATACAAGCAGGATTTAAGCCCTGAATTACGCTGTGATTTGGCAGTTCTCTGGTTAAACCAGAGAACCCAGTCCTGACAATCCAGCAGGGACAAGCAGCTCATGACAAGCCAAGAGCAAAGTTTACCTCTCCCTTAATCCTGTGCTGTGGATAACAGAGATTCATTGGGGGATCTGATGCCAACCCTCTGCATTTTCACATTGCTGCATAATGACCAATAACAGTAGTTACTGAGATGGTCTTTCTCTGTTGACTACCCCCTGGAGAGGAAGAAATGACTATTTATTCTTCAGACTGCTTCCTGACAAGCAGAACCAGTGAATCGAGGATTCCTCCTGGCTTCTGTCCACTGACCCCTAACACTTCACATTTTTGATACCTTCTGTTCTTTTCAACATCCCTTCTCCACGTCCACCTGTCCTCCACTATAGCCACCCACACCAGCTTGTGCCCTTCCCTCATCTCTTCTTTAGGGAGCAGAGGGCACAGCTTTGAGTGCTCTGCTTGCTGTTCCCTCTAGTTTCCTATCTATGCATTTTTTATCCTGCCCCATAACCATTCCCTTTTTTCATTTGGTTTCCTCTAAAGTCATCTTTTTCCTCCTTTTCTCTGCCTTCTGCTTAGTCCTGCAGCCCAGAATGGCTCTAAGGTTTTGCTAGGGCTGGGCTAGTGAGCTCAGTAGGAACTAGGTGTGAAGCAGCACATGTTGTGTCTAGCTGAAAGCTATCTTTTTGGACAACTGTCAGAATAATTGTCAGAGGAAAATCTGTGCTCCCCTCCCCAGAGTGGTGGGGACATGAACTCCATTGTATTTTCCCTTTATCTCAACAGCAATTTCCATAAAAGGGTGTAGGGACAAACATCTTTGAGACCTTAGCCTTTCTGATAAATTTGCATGAAATGAGCTAGGAGGTAAGAGAGGACACAGAGCAATTGCATAAGCTCTCCTTTCCTGGAAAACAAAACAAACAAAACAAAACCAAAACAAAACAAAACTGCTAAAATTAGTGCTGGACGTTAATAACTTGGCAGACTAAGAGATGGTTCCAAAAGCTTTACTTTAGGCTCTGATCTGGGCCTCCCTGCTGTGGCAGGGGTTGGACTATGCCAAAGAACTGGGAGGGCTGCAGCTTGCTCTGAAGCCTGTATGCACTGCTCTCTGTATTTGGGAGAGACCACTCAGATGTGCTCACTCAAATCTCTCTGTTCCTGATCTTTGGCAGTTTCCTACAGCTTACCTGCTTGCTGTCCCTCAGGATCATGGAGACTTCCCATGGTTTGGAGGGGTTGGTGTGGATACTGAATCTTTCTTTAGTGTACCTTGGAGCCTGCATCTTCTGGCTCCCACACTGAATTTTGGGTTTCCTGCCTAAATATATATAATGACAACTTTAAGGACATTATTAATACTAATGCAATCATTTACCTTGCAGATTAACTGAAATTAAATATCCTAGCATACTTAAATTATAGGATATTGCCTTATAAATCTTTGTATAGAATTCAGTAATAGTTGATTGTGCTTGGTTTCTATTATTTTTTCTTCCATACCTCAAATATTGCTCAGCATCCTACAATTTACAAAAAAAAAAAAAAAAAAAACTAAAAAAAAACCCTAAAATGACAAAAAGTTCTTGGCTTTTATTGCAAACAAACCTGCAAAGATAACTGATGAATCACCACAGAGATTTTGTCCAATGTGATGATTAATTGTACTGTATTTAGACAAATCAGTTCATGCTAGCTAGCACGTATTTTCTCTCCAAAGCTTGTGGCCCAAAGGCATTTATAATCTCAAGCTCCCCAAAAGAGCCAAGCAATTTCAAAGTTTGTTTTGTTATTCTAAAGCCTCCTATCCTGTTCTGGCAGAGACCTGAACCAAAAAAATCAACAATAGGGGTGCAGCTGGTGGAAATGTCTCTAGAGGCTCATATTGCTCAACCTATAAATTTTGTGTACGAATCTTGAAAGTGTAAATAAATAAACCCAAATGCAGAGTTTTGCTGTAACCACATTTTACTGCATCTCTAGCACAGACTAGCCTTGAATCCAGAGCAGGTCCTCCAGGCTGGTCTTCTGGCACAATAGTGACAATTTTCTGTGGTTAGCACACAACAAAAGCTGATCCTTCCCTTGCATGCGTCCCCATTGCAGCTGTGTATGGCCAAAATACGTACCAGTCATCTGGGCTTGGGGTGTAATCCAGCCAAACTCCAAAGAACACAGAGTGGCTTGCAGCAGCAGTCAGCATCCTTCCACAGTGACAAGCCAACTTGTCTTTTACTTTCCCAGGTGTGAATTTTTCCAGCTGAACCTCAACAGTGTTCTGAGATGGTCTTGCTCAAAGCTTTCCAAAAGCATCATGCCTTTATGTAAGGCAATGGCTGTGATCACTGCAGAAGGTCACCTTGAGCCGTGCCTGTCAGAGCCCTTTCTTGTGCAGCCTGTTATCTCAGTATAGGTTTCTGACTGCTGGCCCACAACTTCTTCATAGCTGCTCAATGGCAGCTTTGTGCAGGCTCAGATGTTGGGAGAGAACTGATTCATCTCTCTTGTTTGTTGCTTTTTTAAGCAATGGCTTCCCATGGACTTCTCACCCCTTCTAAGGGGAGTCCAGGCCCTACTAAGTCAAAACAATCAAGGTCTTTTATGTGGGAGGGATTTCATCACCTCCAAGTTGTGTGTGGAGATGCTTAACCTTTGTCCTGAGCATTTGTTCTGAGAATGAGCCTTTCCTATCCAGATGAAAACACTGAATCATGATGCCTGCTCCTCTGATATAAGTATTGTATGTTCATTTTCTTAATGCTATCCTACCTGGGTGGTCCTCATCCTCTCCTTGCTTGTAGAGCAAGTTCCCCTCCATAGCACCCAGACTAGAAGTTAATAAATGGAAAGGAAATGAAACTGCCTGAGTTTTGTTGCCATATTCATGGTTTAGTCTTGCAATTCATTGCATGCTGGTACAGCAGCACACACAAGAGGAGCCAGACTCCTTGCAAACACCCTCCCCTGTGTGGGGTGACAATTAGTGTGTAAATATCTGGAGCATTAGGGACTTTATAGCTACTATTTTAATCTGCTTCCCTTCATCAGTTACTCTTCTCAGGAACAATTAATTACATAACGAAGAGTGACTGGTAACCTGTTAAAGATGATATCTCTGAGATTTATTTTCTGAGATCCTGTAAACAAGACTGATGACTGATGTGCAGAAAGCATGTGGAGCCTGCAGCTGAGTTTTTTGTGTTTTTCATACTATATACCAAACCCTGAGCAAGCTTGACCATTGCAGTATCTGCAAATATTGGGTAATGTTCTGCAAATACATTCCTCCCTTACTGAGAAAGTATCTCTTTCTTTGGAGAGTAGTCCTTCTGGTGGAGTGAGGGAGGAAAAGAAGGACAAAGCTGAGATAGTTGAGTGGGTTTTTTTGTGGTTTTCAACTTCTGTCAGCTTAGGAGCTTTTGAGATCCTTCTAGCGATGTCTCTTTTCCTCCACAGGGACATAAATATACAAATATGGTCCTATCTCAGCTAGTAATGGAAATCCATGTGAAGCAGAGTGATGTCCTTTCACTTCATGCTAATACATGTATATCAGTGACCCAGCACCATCATCTGCTCTGTTCTTCTGTGGCTTTTGACCAGTGTAGTAAAGGTGGTGGATATAATTGCTTAGTGTTATTCATACATGATAAGCATAAAGAGGCCATTATATATATGTAAACAGGTAATTGAAGCCATAGGAGCACTACCCAAAACCACAGCAGAAGACAAAAGATTGTAAGAGGAGCACAGCAAGAGGAGCACAGCACTGGCCAAAGAGGTTTTATATGCAGCTTGATAAAGCAAAGTCGTTGATTGTATTTGATTGTGTTCAATTTCTGTTTGAGTGCATGTCAGAGGCAGCAGTAGGCTAGAAAAGTGGAGCAAGACACACCAGGAGGGTTGCAAACACAGCCACAGAAGCACTGGTAAATGCCAAGGAAAAGCTACTGGGGAACTGGGCTGGGGAGACTTTTGGGTAAAAAGGAAGTAAGGAGAGATTTGGATCTGTGAGGAAAGAAGTTGCATAGTCTTTTTCACTCCCCTCTGTGTTTTGGGAAATGAAGCTCTCTGTAGACAAGAGTGCTTTAGAGGTAGCACTGCTGGCTCCATCATACACGGTTTCTTCTAACAGGAAATGGCTCACAAGGCAGCAGTATTAACAAAGATCAGAAAGGGGAACACTACTTTGCTTTTTTGAAGAAGTAATAGCTCATTGAATGAAAGCATTAAAGAATTTTGTTTTCTAATACCTGAGACATGTTAAAACTTCCTTCCTACCAAATGTCTAAATGTAATTAATGTTATTCTAAAAAGCCATCACCAGCATCTGGTATTGCCTCCTCTGGTCATCAAACGTGGCCTGTCTCCCTTGTCCCTGAACTGTTTCTGAACTGAGCCTTACAATTCTGGGGTTGTCTTCATTGTGAGTCTTTCAGAATGCCATCAGGATGGCAAAGATCTAAGCTAGTACTGAGCAGCACAACAGGATCCTTCCCATGGCTCACATGATCTGCTGTGTAGCTTTAAAACTCCTGGAGCACTTCCATAAACTTACCCAGAAGAAAATCAAAGAAGGAAAAGAAAATGTCCCTGGTTTGGGGATGAGAATAGGTCTTGTGTGGTGTGGGTGAACATATCCAACCCCTTTGGCAGATTCTGCAATGATGATCTGCAGTCTGCTGGATCCTGCAGTCCAGTTTGGGCAGCTTGACTTTGACTTGCTGAAATCCACATAGAAATACTCTCTCAGTGACAAATGAAGAAGTTGTAACACTCCTTGAAGTTTCAGGGAACCTTTCAGACATGCTCCATAGCACAATAAAATCTAGTCTGACTTATACATTAACTAAAGGCAGCTGTAGTGAAACCTGTGATGTTAATGAACTGAATAGGAGCCTGGAGCTCTGAAACCCTAATGAATGCAGGTTGGAGCACTCCCCACTCTGTATTACCCCCACAAAGGTAGCAGCTCTCTGAAAGTTACTGTTTAGCCAGAAATAGTGGTACAGTGTGCACATTCTGACTCGACATTGCTGAGGCAGTTAATTTTTACTAAGCTCTATTTCTTGTAGTTTTACCCCCATGCATGTGTGTTTGTCTTACAGCTAACTGGGCACAGGTGAGTCTTCTGGTCTGGTAAACCAGAACGTTTATTTGCCTCACACAGTGTCTGTGTTATGGGACTTGATCAAAATTACTTTTACTTTATTTTAATCTTTTTTTTTTTAATTAAATCATTTTTATTGAGTCCCAGGGGTGATTAAAGTAGAACTGCCTTATTGCCTTTTTGTTTTCTCTGAAGCAATTTATGAAATGTAATCCCAAGACAGATAGAGAAGGCATGATGATAAAGGCAGCATCTGTTGCATTCCCTCTTCAAAATGCTTAGGCTGCATCTCTTCTTCATAAAAATTAATTTTTTATTGCCACTTGGATGTTTCTTACTTAGTACTGGTTCACATAGATCAGCCTGTCCTTCTCAGTATTGAGAGCTCTACCTTGCTGTCCTCAAAGGCACAAACAAGCTTTTGCTCCTGCTACCTCTCCTATTAGTTGTGTACCCTTGACAGAAACCTGGCTGCTGGTCTTGCTGTTCAATCATCAGCAAACCTTTTCCTAAGTTCAGTTTGTGGAGCTTGTCTGTTCCTTTCAGAACAGAAGGGATTTTAGGAAATACTAACCCTCTACCAATACTGGGCATCCTATTTCAACAAGTTGCCCAAGCTTATCTCTTTGGGTAACTGTTGTCATCAGAAGGGAGAGGATGACTCTCCTGGGGACCATACACAACGAGGATTTACCTGTGAATCTGAATCTGACTTACCCTGAATCCAAAGTCTGACGTGTCCGTTTCCCTTTGCATCTTCTTAAAAACACAGTGAATTCTCTAAACTGCCCATCAGAGTTGGTTATTTCATACTCGGCCTTTCAGCTCCCCATTACCAGGATTCCCTTCTAAGTGCTTGAACACCTGGTGGAGTCCACAGAGCCTCAACCAGGTTCTGGAATGTGCTGCAGTTGGGTGCCTAAAAGCATTGGAAACTTTCACGTTTTATTGAAGTTGGGTCCTTGGCTCTTGGATTCAGTGTCAGAGAAATATTAAGCATGCTCAGATATGTGCCCACTTCCCAGTGTGGTTGTGTCAGTGGGAGAGGTCACTTTCCCTAAGTGGATCATGATTTCTGCTCCTGAAGGTTTCCCTTCCAAAGCTGGTAGTGCCACTAGCGTGTTAATTGTTTGTCTAAATTAAACCATCTGATTTTGCCTAAAGTAAGGAGCAATTTTTCACCCAGATTGCTCCATGCATGTGACAGCTGGCAATGGAAATAGGCAGCTAGGACTAGGGAACTGGTCAATGGCATAATCTGAAGGGAGAGTGAATATGTGCACAGCCCTTTTGTTTTCAGAAAAAGATCCACGGAAGCCAGCATACTCGATGGGAGGACCTGATTAACGTCAAATAAACATAATATTAAGGAAGGGAGAATAATTTCTGAGAGAGTCACTTCTTCATGCTTGGTTCTCCATCACTGACCTGGCTCTCTAAGCTAAGCCAGTCCTTCCTTGGGAAAAACATGCTGTGGTGATAGCCATGAGAGCCCTTCTCCTGTGTAACTGAGCAAGAGCAGTCATTAGATTTTGGAAGACCCAGGCTGAACTCTATTTACTGCCAGATCTGGAACAAGAAATGGAAACCATCCCACTACCCACATGAGACAATGGTCAGTCAGGAGCATTTCAGAGATTAGGTTGTTGGTTACTGGGCACAGTTTTAAGGAATTATGCTGAGTAAATGAGCCATTCATTTCCTTTTTTTTTTTTTTTTTACATTTCTCATCTTTCTGTGTGATTGTTGACTTGATAAATGCTGATGTCAGCATTTTTCTTCTTTTCAAAGTAAAGGGCTTTTTCATTATGAATCCCACAGTTGACTGTGGGAAGGTATCTGTCTCCCTAGAAGGGTCATGGGAGAGAAGTCCTTGCTGGAGAGAGTAGCCCAATTATCTTTCATTATTAATCACTCATGCAGTCTTAAAATGGAGGTTGCTTTCAAGCTTTCCCAACCTAATATTTCACATTAGAACCCCAAACAGTGAGGTGGTCTGAGCTTACTGGGGCTGAGCAAGAGGAGAGAGATGTAAGCAGCAAAAATGCATTTCTCCAATTATTCCAGCTGTACCAGTCACCAGTACAACTCCTGCTTTTGTGAGCAGGTAACAGGGCAAGCAAAATGGGTCCTTGAGTTAGAGCTCTGTATTTATGTGATTAGAGAGAACTTTGAGCAACATAAGCAATCTCCCCTGAGACAGATAGGGAGGAGGTTGTTTCTTTGGGGTTAGCATTGCCTAGAAGGAGCTTCAAAAAATCCCCAAATACCTGAGCAGAGATCAGTTAATGGGAATAAGACTGTCCTGGGTATTGGAAGAATCCCTGGTAAGGATACTATTTTTGCTAATAACAGCAAAGACGTTAAAAATAAACCACAGTTCTAAAATGCGTTTCAAGAATGCTGTCTTCCAGTTCCTGTTTTTATTAAAGAAGGCATTTTTTGTTTAAACCTTGAAGACCTTTGTGCTGAGAAGTGATTAGCTGTAGTACAATCAGGTATGCAAATACTTCATACTGAGGTTTCATCCAAGCATTTAATTTTCTGTTTCACTTCTCATCATTTTTGGTGTTTTTCATCTGGTGAATGCAAGTGTCAAAAACTGGGGTCAGATATTCAGGGTGTTGCAAAGGCAGGTTTGGCCTGGTCAAAGCAAATACCATGGCAAATATAGATCAGAGCTCTTTTAACTAGAGAGGGGACCCAAAATGTCTATCCCTGCAATAGCCATCCACCTCATTGACGTTGGTAGCTGACTGAGAAGGATCATGCTTTCACTGTTTGAACTGACAGCAATAAGCTCCCTGGGGAAGAATGTGTAACAAGGCTTAAGGTAAAACCATCAGACTCCCCTGCATTTATCAGAATTATTTTAACTAGAAAAGTATTCTGCACTAAAGCAAAGTTTACTCCCCAGAGCAAATATGTTTCGGAAGGGTGAAATGTGCAACAGTGCCATTAAAGATCTCGAGCCTTGGGGTTTGGAAATGAAAACTAACCTTGTTACTAGCAGTCCCTTGAGATCTCACTTCCATGCTAGTGAATAGCCTGGTTTTGTGCTCAGTAGCTCATTTCCCTGCATTTTCAAGTTTTACCTGTTTTATTTTATCTTGGAGTTACTAATTTTATGACAAGGCTTCTTTTTCTTCTTTTTTTTTTTTTTTTGTTCTGTTCTTAGGGGTCTGTTTATCACCATCCATGACAAAGGCCATATTGCAACAATGCTAAACTCTTGGCCTGAAGAAGATATTAAGGTATGTGGTATGTCATCTGTGGACTGGGAAATTACAGAGAGTTGGGTGGAAACTGGGATATTGAATGGAACTGCTTGGCATTATTTACAGAATGGCCTATTTAAAAGGACGGGCTAAGAAATATTTACTTCCTCAGAGAGTTTCCAGGCTAGTGGTTGGACTTCAGAGACTCTGTTATGTGTGTATGTGGTCAAGAACATCTTTCTCAAAGGTAGCAGGACCTTCAGCAATAAAAAAAAAAGCATGCATGGTAATAAATTTCTACAGAACAGAAGCCATAGTGAAGAAGTAAGATAAGTGTGTTGAAGAATTGTGTGGCTAACTCACAACTTGGTAGATGTGCCAAAGGTCTTTAAGATCTTTCTGTAACCAGCTTGATTGTAGGACTCCTTCCCAAATCCAATGAGTCATGCAGCATCCAAAACACTGACAACTCTGCAAATAATGTTTGATATCCAGCAGCTGAAAGTATTACTGACACACCTCCCAAAAAAAGTGAACTTGTGAAGTGTTTTTCACGAGAGCTCAGTGCTGGGCAAGTCCCTGGCATGAAATGAAGTCAACGCTTAATAGGTCTTGCCAGTCACCTCCTTCCAGGATGAAAGTATATGTGTCTGGGAATTTCCCTGGCTATTGACAGAGCTTCTGACCCCTATCAGTGAGCTGTTTTTTCCAGGAACAAAGGTTTGGCAGCAGAGAAGTTCTTGCAAGCATTTTCCGTTTCTAAGAAAAAAAAAAAAAAAGGTAATTTAACATGTTTCCAGAAAAAGTAATCATATTGCTATAACCTTGTCTTTGGAAGCATGGAGACCAGATGCAGACTAGATATTTTGCCTTTGCTCTGTCCAAAGATCTCAGTATTTCCATTTGTTTCTGACTTAGGACTGTGAGCAGAACTCATTATGTCTAATAAACATATTTCTGCAGATGGGGAAACTGGCACAGAAAAAATAGTGAGTGTTGTTGAAATAGCCCCCCCGGCACCTAAAACAGACCATAGGAAGGGCAGTGGTCCATAGAAGAGGTTCAGACTATCTACTTTCCAGGTTTGCCAGCCTACAAAGGCAGATAATTTCATCAGTATTGCTGTTTTGGACCACAAGGTTCCCTGTGTGTTTGTACACAGGCTTGTTTATGCCTGTACTGGTAGGCACTGGAACCCATGAGATTTTGAGATAAGCAGAGAAGCACCTGGACTGCACCTAAGTCCCTGGAGGGACCCAGTTGTTTGGAAAGACTTGGACCACTCTGAACAACAATAAGAGTAAGTCCCATTACGAACTGAAGAAATACCTGGAGATGCTGCCTACATTTTGGTTTGTGGCTTGTTAGAGCTTCGTGGCAAATGCATTTACTGTGGAAATGGAAAATTTGTGTCATAGGCCTGGATCCTCTGCCTGGAATGGCTGCAAGGGTGCTCTGCTTAGCTTAGCAAAGCCTTAGCCAAGCTCTGCTGTGCCACAGGTCCACCCCTCCTGTTGAAGCTGTGCTGCTCTGAAAGAATCATAGTGCCAGAAGCAGAATGAGTGAAAAGAAGCCATTTCTGAACATACTCAATTAGGGAGTGCAGGGTTTTAGTATCTCTTTCAGGGTGGTTAATGAATCCTGACATGAAAAAACTTTGGATAAAAAGCCAATAGCCCACATCAGTGCCTCCCTTGATAATTTTCTCTCTGGTTCCTTAATTTCATACTCTTTTCTGCATGATGACCCAAATAGAGCAGGGGGTATGCAGAGATTCATAAAGGATAGTGTTGTGGTAGAGTGACATTGTGGCAGCTGTGAGTTCAAACCACCTCTAGAAACCATATATCCTATTCCTAGACAAGCGTGCTGCCCTACAAGCTACGGGACTGGCCTCCTTCCCTCCTTCCGTAGGATGTTCACCCTAAAAAATGCACTCAGCATCTTGAATCTCTGTCAGGATTACAGCTATACAGGGCTGTTTAGACTCACCCTTCCATGTAGCATTTTCTCTTAGTGCCCTCTAGGCAGAGTATCAGTTCATTCTAGAAAGGCTGACTTCAAGAAATCCAATACAGAGAAGTGTGAATTCCAGCAGCAACTTGCCTCTCTGCATTGCCTCAGCAGCTTGGAGAGTAGCATAGTGCTCTGGATTACCCTGCTGGGACAGATGTCTCTTACCTAGGTGTTGCAAAACTGGGCTAGCTACATAGAGCCTATGGTCCAGATCCATCTTGGTTAACATCAGCTGTCTAAAGACTCAGTGCCTAACCTCTGCTTTTGAGTACTTCCGCAGCAGTCAATGCAGAGGGAGATGAGCATCTTCAAAGAGAAACACCCCTTTCATCCCTTCCCAAAACAGATGCTGGAGGAAGGACATGCACTCTGGAGGTTTCTGTCTCTCCTCATTAGCAGTCAAGGACGTTTAGAAACCAGTTACATGATTTAACTTAAATTGCACAACTAACCTTTAGCCAAAGACTTGACTGTAGTCATCAGGAAAATTTGTAGCACAGCTGGAAGTAGAAGACAGGTTCCTAATTGTTAAACCAGTGGTTCAGTTAGAAGGCCCTGTCCTGCTCAGCCAGGGATTAATGACCTGCTTGTTGAGCTCTGATCACATGAATGTGAGAGATTAAAACCATTACTTTCATGTGCTTGTATATCAGGTACCCAACTGAAACTTTGTGCTTTTTTTCCCAGTGTTTTTGAAAACCAAAGAGCCACAAGCAAATGTGAATCCAGTTTCCCCTCTCTAATACAGACAGCAATGAATGTCTCCCATGCTGTATTTTCTGTTCTTTCCTATTTTTCAGTGTGACCTTGAGGAGCTTTGGTACCTATAGAGTGCAGCACATATAAGGTTGAGAAATTTTCTCTCTGATGGATATCCAAATGCTATCAGGAAGTTTTTAGGCTTGCCTGAGTATACTTATTGTTTGGGTGAAAGGGGATCTGTGCTCTGGAGAAATCTTTTGATTCATTGTAACTTGTTGTTGTTGTTGTTGTGGGCTTGGTTTGGGGTTTTTTTAATATATGTTTTTTGCATAGTTACTTAACTCCTTTTCATTTAATTTGCATCAGTTTCGGGATAAACCTGTAGCAGTGCATGTGCTCGCTGCTTTCCCTATTCCCATTACTGCCTTCCAGTCCCAACTGCATCCTCTGGGTGTGGTAAAGAAGTGAGCACACACCCAGAAACAGATGGAGCCCGCCCAAAAAGAGACTTTCCCATTGCTAACACTTCAAATTGACTCAGAAGGAAAAACAAATAGGAAAATGTTCAAAATGGGAAAAACAAATAGGAAAATGTTCAAAATGGAGGTGGATGAGTGTATCACTGCCATGACTGAATTTCTCATGTCAGGGATTGTCCATCCAACCTCTAGCCTAAGGGCAGGTGTACAGTCCTTTTAATTTTAATAGATTTTCTGTTGAAGGATCACTTTTAGGAATCTAACTCTTAGTGACAAGAAAGTGTCAACAGCACAACAAATATTCTACATATAGGAGGATCATTTAAAAATAATCCTTATTACAGATTGTCACTGTTATTATGTGCTTTACAACCCTGGCATGTATAATGCTGTCGACTACCAGAGAGGGCTTTTTTGCTAGAGGGCAAAATAGATGTGAAAGGCAGAACAGACACGTGTCCTCTGTATCTGTAGTTTCTCCTCTGGCTTATTCCTGAACTACGCAGTGTAAAGTAATTCTGCTCTGTCCAAACAATGGTTTAGGTTGGGGGAGAAAATAGCCTGGGGATGTGCATATAGTTTACGTTGAATAAGAAAGGACACTGAAACAGATGACTGATTCTTCTTGAAATAGAAAAGTGCAGCAAGAGGTTTATTCCATTCCTAAAGAAGGAAATGCTTTTCCATCGCAGCAATAAACCAACGCATCTTTATTATATCCCCCCCAAGGAAGTACATCTATTGATACAGCTTCCCCATTCCCTTACTTCTGACTAAAGCACACGTGTATGTATGTCCTAAGTTTAACCTTAACTTTGTGGATAGGCAAATAAAGAACTTACCTGCAGTCTTCTCCTTTGAAATCCAAGCTAGACTGTGTAAGTCCTCTGCAGGCTGACAAACAATTTGATATGAGCACTCTGTTCTCTGAAGTGCTGGGACAGTGCTGAAAATTCATTATTGCATTTACAGCTTTTTTTTTTTTTCCCACAGTGGGACTGGAATCCAGTATGCTCCTGTTCTTACTGAACTTTCAGAACTGTCCCAAAGAGTGCCTGACACTGGGGACAAAACCAACAGAGTAGTTAACCTGAAAACTGGGATGATTAGTCAGTTCTGCTTGGACATTTGCCTCCTAAGGTTTCAGTGATGTACAGTGAAGGTTGAAGAGCTCAACTTCAGGCTTCTAATTTGGACAACGTTAAGCAGTCTTTTTTTTCCCCCTTCTTGTCACAAAGAAATGATACAGTAACAAGAAAAACATAAAAATTACAGATAGGAGGTTTTGGTGAGGTAGCACATTACAGTATTGCTGAGATACAAAAGGCCAGTTGCACAAAGACTTAAATGGAAATTGTTTAACTCCCAGATGGGTGGGAAATACTGTCTCTAATTAAATACAGAGAGTGGGAGCCCTTCTACAGTCCATGCTGATGCCCATGCCAGTGGCTTCTGTCTCCCTGCCTTACAGTCAGGGGGACCAGAGGCAAAGGGACCCAGTTATAAAGAGTTTGGGTTTTATTACCTAGCTACTCTACAACAGCGTGAAGACACAAGCTTGTTAATTCCACAGATGCAGTTCATAAGCATGAGCATTTCTGTACAGAGCCTCTTTTTTCCCAGAAAAAAAAAAAAAAAAGAAAGGAAAAATCAAAGCCAGATCTCTGTTGTGATGCTTCTTGTTAGACAGCTGAGAATGCACAAAAAGCCACGCTGGTTGAGCTCTGCTACAAGTGAATTGAAGTGCTGGCAAGCAGAGCTGCAGCTCCTCCACACTGCAAGCAACTACCCATCAACTGCATTATCTCAACCCCCAAAAATTAACAGCCCTCTACCACTAACAGCTAATTAGCATGGTGTAATGTAGAAGGAGCAAATATCCACTGCACAGTGCAACTGCAAAATGGCATCCCTGTGAAGACAGTGGAGCTGGGTTTGCTTCTAGAGCCTTGGGCAAAACCATACAACAATCTCTTTTGATCCTTCTAGGCTATCGTGGTGACAGATGGAGAGAGGATTCTTGGTTTAGGGGATCTAGGAAGTTACGGCATGGGTATCCCAGTGGGAAAGCTTGCTTTGTACACAGCCTGTGGTGGAGTTCACCCACAACAGTGTCTTCCTGTCCTGCTGGATGTTGGCACAGACAATGAGGTAAGACATTTTTTCCATAAATCTGTCAGAGGGGAGAAGGGATTGAGATTAATGCTTGTCTAAGACAATTTCCTAAAGTTCCTCGGATGCAAAGCCAGAGGCATACAAGATGAGACAAAGGCTAGACCAGCACTCCAGGGATGTGGGCAGGTTTCATTCCTGTTTGATGCTCGAGAAACTTCTGCTCTTATGGGAAACTGAAATAAACGAAGTAGCCTCATGGTCCCCTGGTGAGAAGACTCCGAGCATTGCCAGTTGGAGCTGAAGGTTCAGCTCCACCTTTCAGTGTATACAGCAAGGTGAGTTGAAAGATTTTGTACAGAAAGTCTCAGATTTATTCTTCCTCTGGTAATTGTGAGAAAACAGACAGATCCTTGTGTCTGCATAGAGGTGATTGTATTCCAGAAAATGGAGAATCCCTGGTGGGTGGCTTGGGAATGATTAATTTCAGTGTTTTGTCAGATTGCATGCTTTACTGCACATGATAACCGGACAAGAGGACTCCATCTGTTTGCAGATTTTTGCCTTATGACTCTGGCTCAGAAAGGCCGAAGTGCAACATTTCAGCAATGCCAGAATGGACATCTGTGAGGACATCTCTTTTAAAATTCATATCCTATAGTTATTTGTGATGGCCTGGGTTTGTCCATTTCTGAAAAATGTACTTGTGCCTCACTTGACCCCAAGTAAACCAAACACATGTTGCTTGAGAGAAATAACAAATCTGGGGTATAAGAGCTTTGAGTTTGTGTATGAAGACAAAGGACTACCAACATTTTCAGACTTGCCTGTGCTAACTGAAAGCTAGATTTTCTGCACATCTTTCACTCCAGCTCCAGGTCCCTCACATTGGACACTTGATAAAAATTAAGGAAAGCGGAGTCAGTGTCTGTAGATGGTATCTGGGATGAGATTCCCAGTTACATCTTTGGTCTCTGGTTCCAGGATGATTTTATCGCTTTAGCACAGAGGCCTATCATGGACTGGTGGAATATAGGGTGTGCTCATCTCAGCCTGATCCATGGTCTTTCCTGAAAAGTGGGAACTTTGGTGTTTGGACTCTCTGAGGCTGAAGTAGGAATTAAGTCTCAATCTCTTCACTTTTTGGAGTTTCCAGTCAATAGAACATTGTACTTGACTTTGGCTCTTTCATCTTTAAGGAAAAACTTAAACAGGAGCACTGGAATGGGCTGTCCAGAGAGGTTGTCTCCTTCTCTGGAGACTTTCAAAACCTGCCTGGATGCATTTCTGTTCATCACCTGCTCTAGGTGGACCTGCTATATCAGGGGGTTTGGACTAGATCCCTAGATGTCCCTTCCAACCCCTACCATTCTGTGATTCTGTGATCTCTTCCTTCTCTTCCATGCTGGCCTGAACACCACTGAGTGCTGGCATGCTCTGAGCCCCCCAGCTGAAGCTCCCCTCCAGAGGGATCTGGATGAAAGTGCTTCTCTTCCCATGGGAAGCTTCTTACCATGCATGACTCATCTGTTTCTATCTCAGCATCCAGGGGACATTAAAATCCAAAGCGGCACCAGTGATTTTTAGGCACCTGCAAGGGTCAGATGGTGTCGGAAGAAGGAACTCCTAGAGTCACTTGGGCACTGACCAAGTTCAAATGTAACTAACTTACACATCCAGGAACTTCTCTGTGGAGGCAATTTCTACATTTGGGCTTAAGATACATAAGTCGCTGTTTTCCAGCAATATGAACAATAGATCTCCTCACAATATAAATAATTGGTTTCTTTATTTAGTGGCTTTCTCACATGCATAAACCCAGCTTAACAAAATCCTAAGCATGTTCTAGTAGCATCCTGCTCTACAAGTAAATTTATCAGTGTAAAAATAAGACACCTTTTATAGGCATTCATCCTGTTCATCTCTGCCTATTAATACATGGTGAGCCTAGGGTGGCTGTGTTGCTAATACAGGAGCCCCAGGTAGAATGGAGTAAATATAGCAGTATTATATTTGTAGCAGCGATTCTGGGCTTCTCTTTCTGACAGCCCATAATACTTTGTATATTCTTTCAGCAAATCAGTCTTTTCAGAGCTTGGCATTTCTCACCTTGCCTATAGGAGAATTTTATACCCCATGGTCCACATGGTGCTATAGGAGCAATCCCTGAAGTAATACAAATGTGTCTGCTTGTTTCATGGCCCTGAAGAGTTCATGTATCAAACTCAAAGGAAAACCTCTTTTGTCTTTCCTTCTAAAGGAAAACAGCTGTGGCTGTAAAAACAGCTCTAATTTTAGCATACCTGCCAATATTTAATGGCCCATATGGCTGCAGGACAAAAGATTTGAGATGGCTCATCCCCTTCTATGGATGATTCAGTTCCTGAAACTGGAAGGGAAGTAGAGTTGCTCTGCACTGTCCACCTGTCTCCTGCTACTGTTTGTCCTGTAATTTTCCCAAAACTATGTGCTATTTCCATGCTGACCCAGTCCTTTTTAGGTGGTTTAGAGGTCCTGACTGTACACCTGCTAGATTGGTTGGAGGAACATCCTGTCTTTATGTTCCTAGCAGGAGCCCAAAAAAATCAACTGATCTGTTGTATGAAAATACCTTTCCTTGACACCTGCAGATAACTGAGGTGAGTGCTAGGTAGGTGCAGAGCTTGGGAACATTTTGGCATGTGATCACTGGTTCTGATCCCAACTCTGGGCTATCACTTAAAGGCCTAAATCACACATGTCATTTCAGGTTACTTCAGGTGCTCTTCTTTGCTCAAGGTGCTGTTTATGGTCAACAGCTTTCCTGGTAACCTCGGTGCAAAATGAAGAACTGAAGGAATGATAAACACTCCCCAGAAAAATCCAGTTTTATTTACTAGGAGTGAGACGCTTTGTCAGGGAGTCTTGGTAGAGCTGTTCTGGGAATGCAGAGCTCCATTTCCTACAGCAATCAAGAAGCATTACATCCCTCCAGCTTTACACAAAACAACAGTCCATAGCTTCTTACGGAAACACTCTCTGCTCAGGAAGAGCTGTGTGAGCTGGCTTCACTGCATAGTAAGCGAAACTAATACAACCACAACAGATAATCTTTTTGGGCAGGCCAGGACATAAATCTCTGTCCATCCATGGAAGAGAAGATGTCAACACAATTTCTTTGTGTCCTAGGCTCTCCTGAGTGATCCACTCTATATTGGACTGAAACACAAGAGGGTTCGTGGGAAACAGTACGACGAACTGATTGATGAGTTTATGCAGGCAGTTACCAACAAGTAAGTGGGATTATACACATGACTCCTCTGGGCTGCTTCCATTTAAGAACAAATGCTGCAACTCATGAAATAAACGTTAGTATAATTGATTGTCCAAGCAAAGAAAGGTCATTTAAATGCAAGTCTCCTGGGTGGTCTACAAATGACTCTTTGTGCTTGAGCACTCTGTGTCAAAAATATTTGTCTTCAGAGAACTGACGTGGGACTATTTATAACCATTTCCTGTCCATATAGGCCAGAGGTGTCAAACGTATTCCCTGTGGGCTGTATCTGGCTTCCATCATGCATTTATGAGCCTCATTCAGCACAGGCAGAATCTAAACTTTGATTTGTTTATATTTCATAAGAAAGTTTCTAGCTTTCACCATTGTGAAGGAAGTCATCTAACTGGAGATGGCACGTTGCTCCACTTGGTGATGTCTGTGTGAGTCTACAGGCTGCCTGTCTATCACTTTGTTAAAAACAGGAGACTCCCTGCCAGCATTTAAGTCTGTAGAGTGAGAAGACCGGATTTATAAGCTTTGACTTTGTCATGGTGGGACAAACCAAGTGCATATTTCCATTCTTACTTGCTAGTTGGGTTAGAAGGTCTCTGATGTACCAAGGAGTTTGAAATGGGAAAAGCCAAACCACAACTGGAGTCCTGTATGTGCACCTCTTGCACTGAGTTCCTCTTTCTGAGGGAAAAGAAAATATATTAAAATCTCCATGACTGTCTGGAGAGGTTACCATAAGAAGGAAAGTGAAAAAAACATAATATTTGGAAAGCCCTAAGCTCCTAAGCAGCTTTTTCTGCCTTTTCTAAAGGAGCAGATGATATAAGGAGTGGCAGAGAACTGCAGTCTGTCTCTGATTAATAGGCTGCTGTCTGTCTACGTGCTGTAGGGTCTTTTCTTCACAGCTGAAGGAGCAGTGTTTGATCTTTCCTCTTTCTGTGTCTCCAGACGGCTGTATGTGTGTGTGTGTTCCTGCATAATGGAAGGGAGTGGGTGGTACATGTGTCATCACCTTGCAGTTAATCCCATCTCCCATGAGGCAGAAGGCATCACGTCCAGTGTCTAATGACAACAACTACCCGTCCATTGAGTAGCATGTCTTTACATACAGACTGACTGCCCAGCTGGCTGTGGGTGGAGGGATGTAGGAAGTAGGGACTGAAATGCCAAAGATTGATCATTTCATTCAGTCACAGCTGATGAACCGAGTTTTGAGAAGAATGAGTGTGCCACAGAGAATTTCAGCATCTGTTGATGTAGTGGCTCTGTGCAATGTTGTGCTGCACCCTGAGTCTCTCCTTTGCATTTCATCAGCATGGTGTATACATGTCCCATATGATGGCCATCCAGTACACCAAGCCACCCAGCTGCAGTTGCCCACTCACAGTGTAAAGATACCTGCTATCAGCCAGTGCTATAGCCTCTATAGCTGTCGATAGGAACACAATAACACTGCCTTGCCAGTTGGATTAAAAATACCCAAGGGTGACTGCAGAGAATTCTGTGTTTGAGCTCTCGTTTGTCCTTTATATTTAATAAGAAAGCTTATCTGAAATGTCAGCTGCTTACAGCATAGTACTATGTTAGACATGGGTTATCTAGGGAGAATAAATTACTGGAAGCTAGAAAACTGGTAAAACACAACTAGGAAATAACAAAGAGGCTCTACAAGCAGAAAATATTTAAGAGTTGTCAGGGTTGATTTGTGGGATTTTCTGTTTGTTTTGATTGTAGTCACTAATTAATCCTTCAAGGAAACTGTCCCACTTCCTTCTGGCCAGGAGACCACAGGGGTATTGCAGAGTTGGTGTTGATGACAGAACAGGAACAATAGAATGAGAACCCAGATGATGGTCTCAGCCATCAGAAGTTTGGCTCTGAGATTTATGCTTGTGGTGTTAAATGCAAAGCTCTTTGCACCCACTACTCCTTCAATGTCAGTGATGGGGCCAGAAAGACAATTTGCCTTTTCTGTGCTTGCTGCTGGAAAGGAAGGGTTGGCTGTTATTTTCCTGTGTTTAGTTTACATGAGCTAATCTCTGCATTGAAGGGAGAAGACACTCAGCCATGAAACAATGAGCTGTTATCTTGTGAGGGGGTGATGTCATGTCTAATGTTTTCATCCAAGTACTGGGAATCAAGTTCCTGGGGCCTCTGTCCTAGCTTTTCTATTTCTCTTAGCCAGGATGAATTGCTTGAACAGGGTAAGCCCCCAGGAAGTTCTCTGTGAAGGGGCGCTGGGGAATTCCACTTTGTGCTTCGCCACTCACATCTGTAAAGTATTTGGAGATCTTAGAGTGAAAGGAGCTATTACTCTATATTATCATTCTGACCACCAGCATACTTTAAAGCATTGTTGGAGTGTGATTGTCTGTGATCTCTAGGCTGGTGAATAATCCTGCTATCAGCCTGGGTTTGGCAAACTTAAATAAAACAGATTCATTTGGTCTCAAATTTCCACTGGAATGACTGGATGCAACCCAGTAGGAGCTCTCACTTCTGTTAAGAAAGGAAGCAGGAATTGTTCAGAAGGTCAAGAACATGTTGCTTTATGGTAACCTGCTTCCACACGTGAGGAAACCTGTGAGTATGAACTGCTGTGATCTTCGGTCTGCAGTGGTTTCTCATGCAAGTCTATAATGTCCCATGCAAATTCATTTATCTGGAAAAGAACATTTTTAGTTTCCACAAATCTCTTGCAATTTGGGGGTTTCCTTTTCAACTTGATGTTCATGTAGAAATTCTGTCTACTTCCTGAGGGTACTTCAACTTCTCATGGAAATCATTTGTCAGTTCCTCAGCAGGAGTACCTCCCACCCTGTCAAATCACTGCTGGCTCAAGGGACATTTGTCATTGAAGTGGAATGTGTCAGAGCCCACAAGAAAGCCAGGGTAGTGAAGATTTACTCTTGTAATGGCATAATGATTTCAAACAGATGTCAAATTTCTATAGCTGGAGACCCCTACAGTTGGCAGAAAGGGCTCCTGCTCTCATAATAGCTACCTAGTAATGAAACAAGGAGTGTTACAGAGGCTTCAGAGTTAGCACTTACAATATTTTGAAATAAAGTGTGACTTCTGGGCAATTTTCAAAAGAAAAGCCCTTTCTGAAACAGCTGGATCCATTTCCATGTTTTCCTACTGCCTAAACCTCCATTCATTACTCTTTGACCTAAAATACATGAAATGACTGAGCTCTTTAGCAAGAGCTCTAAGCTATGTATTTTGTTCCTCCTGGGAGGCAACTACATCCAAAATTTGGCCCGCTGAGCCTAGCCTATGACTGAATGAAGCAGCCTGACAAATTGCTGTGTTCTCACAATGAGCAATATGCTTTGTATGGGAAAATATGCAGCTTCAGTTTTCCCTCTCCTCAGTTACCATGGCAAGGGGCAAGTCAGTCTTATTCTTGAACTGGTATGTTTTTGTAGGCTGGACTAAATATTCACCTAAAATGTCCAAGGATCATAATCTGAGTAACCTACAGAATTTCTGGAGCTTGCCTATATGAGTAAATTAAGGTTGAAATTAAAACGTCATGAGAGATGTGTTGTGCTGGGCCATGATCTCTGGGCTCTGAAGGCCTTCATCTCAGCATCTACAGTAACAATATGTTTTAATCCTCAGCCTCTCTTTCCAAGCAAACTACCACTGGATTTTTTTTTCCTCCTTCTGCTTTTCTCCTAAACTGATATAGAAACTGGAGACCAGTTCTTTATTTGTCCTATACCATTCACTCCTGTAGATTCATCATACTGTAACAGTGCAGCTTGATAGCTCCAAGTGGCCAGAGGTGTTGATGTAAAAACCACCAGTACAGGTGCCTCCATGTTGTTTCTTCAGATGCTATAGTTAGCTTGGCTAACTGATCCTGAAAGACTAAACTTAAGTTTGTAGGCACCACTGACCTTCACAAAGACCTTGTGTGATGCTGCTAACACCTGAAGCTCCTCCTCAGCATCTGTGTTTGTTAGGAGACCTGCACAGTGCCCTGGGGGGACTGATGGTATAGACTGACTTCAGCCTTCATGGGAATACAAGGTGGACATTCTTCTTCCTCATCTATCCCAGTTACCATGTCCAGAGGGACTCTTGACATCATCTAGAAGGGAGAAGTGATGGTAATGGGAAGAGCCTTCTCCCCCTGTCCATTGTCCTGACTTGATGTGGGATGAGCTCATCAGCCTGCTTCTGTGATCTGCTTTTATCCACTGGATGATACTTAAAACCAAAGAATAATTATTTCTGCTACTGAGCAATGGTTGAGCCCCAGATGTGCTGCAACAGGATCACTGTGGTAATGGAATTTTGTTACCTTGCCTTCAAATCCTTTGGGTTAATGCAGCTACAGATGTTGAAAAGCCCTTTACTCTAGGCTTTCTGTCTCTGCTTTTCTACCCAAGCCATATCTACCACAGCTGGTTCAGAAGAATGTAGCTAGAGAACATCTGTTTGTGTGGAAGGCAGGTGATGAGTTTCCATTCCTTGCTCTGTATCAAAGGGTAGCTCAAGACTACACCTGAGGGTTAGCACTAACATGGTTGCATCTCCTACTTATGCCCTGCTTCTAGTAAGTCTTGTATCTCCATCTGCAGTCTTTCCTCATACCCACTGCAAGGAGGATGATGTCATTTTGCATCAAAACACAAGCATGGTCATAGCATCCATTAGTGCTGGTCTTCACGCTTGAAAGTCATGACATAAACTATGTAAAAGAGTTGTTTGGGGTTTTTTTCTGCTGTAAGGATTATAATGAAGTTTGACTATGATTTTTCAAGATGTTTTTTTCCAAGAACTTTGTGATTGATCTTGGGTTCATTTTGCTTCATATCCTGTCCCTAACAGTAGCTCATAGCAGGTGCCCAGGCATATGACAAAGAACAGCCAGCATTCAATCCTTGGTATACACCCCCAGCATCCAGTAGTGCAAGATTTCAGGGATTTCCTACTGTCTTTGTGCTTCAAGGGCCACTTTCATTGACTTCACACTCACTGAACCCACAGCAGCCTCTATGCCTCAGAGCATGGAGGCTGTGTTGGCAGAAACCTAGTGATAAATTTTCTCCAGCCTAAGATGATGGTGAGGAGAGCAGCAGGTTCCATTGGGTTCATGGTGCAGCTCCCTAGCATGGGATTTCTAAACCCAGGACTCTAAGTTTTGTATTGGCTACAGTACAAAAGGCTGCGGGTTTTTGCGAAACTCCCATCTGTTGGCTCAAAACACACATTCTAACATAACACATCTTTGTCTGAGGCACAACAACCATCATAACTGCTACATCTGCTCTAACAGTCATGGCCTCCAATGTGAATCATTGGGTCCAACTTTCACCATCCTATGATTAACCTAGCAATCAATGAACCTTACTAATTACATTTCTGTTTCAAAACGAAGTGAGATATGATCATATTTTCTACCTTATCTCTTCATCTCTCCTTTTAACACTATTAGAACTATTTAATGAATGATATAAATACTTCTATTCAATCACAAACTAGGGCTCTGAATGTTTGTTTTTTTGTTTTTTTTTTTCCCAGCAGAATCAGAACAAGGAAGACAACCTTTATTTTAATTTTTACCAGAATTTTATTTTTCACTCATTTTGTTTCATTCATTTAGTTTTCATTTAAGGGAAAACATGCCTTCCTCTTGGCTATGTGGAAGTCTTAAAAATGAAAGGTTTTTTCCAGTGTGAAGTGTAATATCTGTCTGCAGCCTGCAAGCACACAAGTGTTGTAAGCTCTCCTGTAGACAATAGTGTGCTTGCCTGGTGCCGTGCCTGCAAGTAGTAAACTTGTCTTCCTGTTGTCTCTTTACCTGTCTGGGTTTCCTCTTCTTGGCCAGAAATACATACAAATATGCAAACAGTGCAATCTTGAAGTAAGAATTCCCAGACAGTAGAAAAGCCTTAGCCTTCTGGGACATACTTAGCTTTTGTGTAACCTGCCTATTGCAAAGAGCTAAGCAACCACAGCACAGCTGCCACTTGGGCTATCAGCAGACTCAGAGGTGGGAAGGAACTGGATTTCCAATAGCAAGAATGAGCCTGGGCCTTGCACCCTTTTTTCATGGGATGAACTAAGGTACTTTTTTTCCCTCTAAGCCTCTTCTTACCTTGCTACCAGTGTTTACTTATTTAAGATTTCTGGTTCTGTCTCTAGATGAAAGCATATATTTTTCTGTGCCTTGAGTCAACCTTGGCATCAGAGGGGGCAACAGCCTAGTTTTCTTCCAGTCTTGCTTGTGAAAACTCAGTTTGCAAAGATCTTATGGAAATAACTTGCCTTTTCTCTCCGAATGCCCCAGCTGGCCTCTTGAGGGTTTGCCTGACCAAACTGACCCTTAAACTGTGGCCAGGGATTGCATGTCACAGTACTGCTGATCTGACAAACAGCCTGCCAAGGATCATGCTAACAATCTAACTGTAAGAACGGCCTTGGGACACTGGCCAGACTTGGGTGCTAGTGTTCTTTAACTTGCTGGAGTGGACCTTGTTTTTCCAATCCAGAATGCTGATCACTTGCCATTTTTTTCTGATGATGGGCTCCTTGATGGAAAATTTTATTTTTCTTGGAAATCAGAACTGTAGTTGATGGTGTGTCAAGCAGCAGTAAGATCTCAAGGACAAGGGAAAGGACAGTTTGTTTCTTCTTTGCCTGGTTTTATCTAAGACTACAAATAGGAGTTGTAGTGCATCAAAGCAGATTCTTTACATCGTGAAAGCACTGAAAGCAGTGCTATCAAATGCTAAATTTAGACAAGGATTGGAATCTCCTGCCTATGATTCTATAAAGGAACTAGATCTTCTTAATTTTTTTTTTTTTTTATATATACATGCAGGAAAGTTTTATACTTCCTGCTCATAGTGAACAAAAAAAGCCCTTTTGATACCAATAAGCACAGTTCCTCAGGCCACCCTTGAAGTTCTGACGTGCAGTTTTGGTCAGATGCTTCTCAAATGGTAACTACCGCATCATGGTTTTCTTTCTCTCTGACCTTGTGGCTTATAATGAGGCTGGATGAACTCGAAGAGGTACAAACAAATGAGGATGAAAGAAACAAGTTGCATAATGAGATTGTTCAGGCAATTGAGAAGTCTCTTGAATAAGGAAGCTAAAAGCAATGTAAGCAGGGAAACATCTGCCTCCCTCTTCTGGGATTCACACACTTTTGTTCCATACTTTGTGCTCATCTAAGAGAGATGTTTATCATCCTTTACAGGGGATACAGACTTCACTGACAGTATCTTTCCTGTTAGCACAGCCCAGAGATTCCATGTAGCTCTAGGTTGATAGTAACAGTATCAGAACAGTACAGTGAGAAACAAAGTGTGAATCCTATGCTTGTTTGTTTTCCAGGAAATGGAATCATTTCTTATTAACGATTTTCAGGTAATTTTTACAATAGTATCATATGTGTGTAGCTCCTAGAGTCACCCTTCATTAGGTTAACAGTCTTATTGTATTATTTTGATCAATATTATATTATTTTGTTAAAAATCCTGTTTGTGCAAAATTTGCTAGGCAAGGGCTAGAGATTAAACTAAAATGAGTGTATGGGACCATTTCTGTAAAGCATTTCCCGGTGAGGCTATTTTTACAGGAAGAATTTTTGCAAGGTATGGGAGAGAAAGTCAGGATTTAGGTAATAATTATAGCATAGAACCCCAAAATATAGAAACTAATGAGACAGCAATATAATCCTTACCATGAAAGACTAGTGATTTTTTTTTTTTTTATAAGGAAGAACTGAAAAAATAACATCTTCTTGTTTCCCCTTCTAAAAGATGGCTAAATTAATCCCAGAGATGGTAGAGAACAGGGTCCCCAGAGAGTGGTCTGGCAGCCAGCAGTGAACCAGGAGACCTGGTGATAGTATTAAGCAATTACTCTTGTAGTGTCATCAGTTCCAGACAGGACTGAGGAACTGGTTCTAGAGAGAAATTACATTCAGTTTTTATCTGAAAAAAAATACACAGAATCTTCAGCAAAGGATATTGGTGTTTGCACTTGACATTAACCTGCCATACAACAAACCAGTACAGCAGAGTTTGGCGAGTTTGGCTTGTAACTCCAAAAAGTCTCATTTTTGCTGAAAACTGTGTATGTGTTGTAGTGGCTGCGGGGTGGATGTTAAGACATTAACCTGGATAATAATGATTTCATCCTGGCTTGTATTAGAAATACTGTGGCAAGCAGGACCAGGGAGGTGATTGTCCCTTTGTACTCGGCATTGGTGAGGCCACACCTCGAGTACTGGGTTCAGTTTTGGACACCACAATACAAGAAAGACACTGAGGTGCTGGAATGGGTCCAGAGAAGACTAAGCTTGTGGAGGGTCTGGAGAAGAAGTCTTATGAGGAGCTGCTGAGGGAAGTGGGGCTATTTAGTCTGAAGAAAAGGAGGCTGAGGAGAGACCTTATCGCTCTCTACAACTACCTGAAAGGATGTTGTAGAGAGGTAGGCACTGATCTCTTCTCACAAGTAACTAGTGATAGAACAAGAGTGTATGGCCTCAAGCTGCACCAGGGGAGGTTTAGACTGTACATTAGGAATTTTTTTTCACTGAAAAGGTTGTCAGGCATTGGAACAGGCTGTCCAGTGAGGTGGTTGAGTCACCATGCCTGGATGTGTTAAAAAGACATAGATGTGGTGCCTGGGAATATGGCTTAGTGGTGGACTTGGTAGAATAAGGTTAATAGTTGGACTCAATGATCTTAAAGGTCTTTTCCAACCTAGACGATTCGATGATTCTATGAATATTCAGTGGCCATGGAGACTATAACAACAGACTTTGTTGTTATAGTCTCCTTCCCTTTATATCCAGCATATCTGAATTCTTTCAAAAACCACCTCTGTCAGAGAGGTACAGAAATTGTCTGAGCACTGTTTTCCACAGCCTGCAAATGTAAGGATTACTCACATTAAGGGGAAAGCTCCAGTTGCCCAGGGAGAAATCCCAAGGAATACATACTTTAGTGTGCCCAAGAGCAATAGGAACAGCTTTGAATCCAAAATCAGAAGGTCAAAATTAAAAATCTTCCTTTTTGAAAGGGGGACAGGGAGAACTGGGGAATGGAAGAAACCAAACTGGAGATTGGCACTTGCTCTGTTTCAGTGTATCTTGTCAGTCTGAAATCCTGATAGTCTACTCCAGAGAAGATGAGTCATTGATAGTCAGGATGAGATTACTGGAGGGAGCCAACCTTAGCTGGCCATGCCTTTCGTGGACTGGAAAACATTCAGTCCTGATATGACCTGCTGCTCTTGGCTTCAGACTCTTCTTCAGGCTCTGAGCTGAAAGTTAGGAGATGAGTCACATGGATTGGTAGAAGCATGGAAGAATATATGAGAACTGGCAACAAGTCGAGCAGGCTGACCTCAGGAGCCTCTTCCTACCACAGCAGTTTGCAAGATCCACTGCCCTCAATTCTAGCCACAAATTTAAGGATATTTAAATGTGGCAGAGCTGATCTTCAGAAATCCTTATTCAAATACTCACTTTACAATCGTTTTTTTCTAAAAAGAGGCATCCTGCAAGCATGTGTGTACGTACTAACTGGGAGTGCATTCGTATCAGATGTCACAAGTTAAACGGCGCAAAATTTCTTAGCTGGTTAGACAAAAGCATGCCTCACTAAAAATTATTCCTCCAACAAGAAATTGTTCATTTGGGTTTCTTATTGGAAACTACAATAAAACACAACAATTGTACCTGATCAGTTTTGTCAAAGTTCAATTTTTCCTTTAAATAATGTTATGATGGGAAGAGACTGGCCAGTATATTTCATTCCATCCTGAAGTATTTCAATTTACCCTGATAAGGGACCACTTTAATAGCATACACAAGGGATGGAGCAGGGAAATTTCTATAGAGAAGATGAACAAAGAAATTACAGGCTTTGAAGGACAGCAGAGCATTGCAGTTGAAAGAGTGATAAGCCAGTGACCTAGGGTGCATGACATATATCTTAAGCTCTTTTTAACCAGCCATGATAATTAGATAACATGAGATGATATCTCCTAATTTAGGTGTCTAAATTTAGACATCTAAATTTAAGTTGGTCATTTTAGACTGTCTTCATAGAGACTATGGAGAAAGAGGCATCTTCAGAGACATTATCAACTCCCATTTTCCACTTAGATTAGTTCAGAGAAGTTGCTATTGGAGGTGCTTCTTTCTCTCTATTGTCTGAAAAAGCAGAGTTACCTAGCTCAGCATTACACAGCCAACTTTTAGATATGTAAAGGTAGTGGAAGAAATCCCATTCTGCACTGCATTTTGTTGGCTGAATACCAGTACAAGTAGCAGCTCTTTGACCACCCTTTCCCTTTGCAGTAACAAGCATTCTCCACTGTCTCTCCTAAGCTGGATATTTTTTTTAGCACTGTTGCATATTAAAGCACTCCTGTGCTCCAGTCCCAAGTTGGCTACAATTTACTTTTGGATGCTACCCAAATACTTTGTTGAGTGCTCTGAATTCCTTTGGGATGAAACAGGTCACACAAATCTGTGCTGTGGAGGAAAGACACTAGAACTGACTCATCATGTTGATACTCACAAGGACATTACTGCAGATGGCCCCAGCAGTTGTTTTGCTCATATACTTCTCACTAAGTTTAACTTTAGGCTGATCACATCATCTTGAAATTAGACACAGCCACCAAAGTACCGTTAGGAAAGAGCAGTAAGCGTTAACTGGTGGATTTCTAAGATGGCTCAGTACATAAACTGTTTAATTTGTGATTAATGTCAGTGACTTTGAGCAGCAGAAGCTCTTTAAAGACCTCTTAAAAACCCAGAAAATTGGGTAGTCCTTGAGGATTAGGTTTTGAACATCATCTTGAGATTCCCATCTTTAACTGTGACTCTTATATTGTTCTTTCATTTAAAATACCAGCTCGTAGGGTCTTGTCATGAGCAATTTGTGGTCTTTATTAATGAAAACTTGGGTTCTTACATGATGCAAAGGCTCACACAGGCTCAAGAATGTGGTTTACACTTTAAAAGGCTCAGGGGGCATACTGCAGAGAAAAAGAAAATCTTCAAACAATATCTGAATAAAAAGATTTTGCATCCTGGCACTGTCCTGTCATACATGGGGCAGGAAAAGGAATGAAGAGTTTATAGGACACCATACCTTGAAGTGTTTATAGGACACCATACTTTCCTCATGCTCTGCTTAATAAAAAATTATCGAAGACAAAAATAGCTAGAAGTAACTGTGCACTGTGTCATGCTGCAGACCAGAACTGTGAAGTAAGGAAAAAACTCTGTGCTCAAAAGAGTAAAAAAAGTGTTCAGGTTAATACACTTGCAAATTTGAGTCTGTAGTCAGGGAAACCCACCCACCTACCCTTATACTCTTTGGAGAGCTGGTCATGTATACATTAATGCTGGCTGAGATCACTGATTTTATTAAGCAACACAGTAATGTTATTTCCTCAGTGATACAAATAAATAATAAGATTGGTGTTAGAGAAATAGTTTCTATAGCAACAGAAGTTGCTTAAAGATTTGTTAATTCTTCACTGTGAGATGTTAGCAGATGTTCTGGATGGTGTGTCATCTCCCTCCTAACCATGTTTCCCTTACACATTCAAACAATGGATACAGGGATAATCCATTAGAAAACTGTTTTTCACAGTCACTTTTTGTATTGTTTCTTTGCACATATTCCTTGGAAAGCCAGAGTGTTCATCTTGACATCTGAGACTTTACAAAGAGAAAGGGACTTGGGAATATTGACTGAATGCTTTTCAGAGTGTTGCTTAGCATTTCAGAATAAATTTTGATACTGAATATCTCCTTGATAGCTGCCAGAATCTGCCATGGGAAGGCTTAAAATGCATAAGCAGTCTGTCCTGCAAATACTTTGTGTGACTTGTGGTCAGCAGCACACTGGGGTCTATTGAAGAGCATCTTATAAAAAGAAACACAAAATTTCAATAGACTCCAGTCACTGTTGAGCCCTGGTAACAAGACCTGTCATATAGGGTACAGGAAAGAATTTGTCCTGTTCAAAGTCACAAAACCAAACAGGAGCAGTTGTCCAGTCCCTTTTCCAGGCCTTTTTTCCCCTTTAAGTGTGACAAGATGGAATTTCCCTATCTGAACATCTAGATCATTCTGAATTTCAAAGCCTGTTGGTACCCTGGAAAATCTGTGTTTAAACTTCCATACCCAGCATGAGAGTTATGGTGCAACTACAACAGGGATATTGCACAGGGTCTTCTGTTGCTCCTTTCAGTACAGTAAACAAGACAAGTTGCTGACAGTATGACCAGTGATGCTTACATCTGCCTACTACCTAGCAAGGGCTTACCAGACCCTGACATTGCAAAGTGTGGAGTAAGTATAATTCATAAAGTAGGAACTATTAGATGACACACAATGTTGAAAGAAATTTTTAACCCCTCCTGACTGTATTCTCTTTCAAGAGAGATTGGAGAGACACACAGAGTGGGGACTGGGCATGGCAGTCCATCTCTGATGGTACCCCGGTAGTAGAAAAGTGCCCAGACTGCACATGAGATAAACTGAAGATGCTCTCAGTCATTGGATTCCACATTAGCCAGGAGGAAAACCACCTGCCATGGCATGTCCTCCCTTGCTGGTGTGCCACATCCATTCCTAGCATCATCAAAGGAGAAGCTGAAGAGAGTTGAAGGCTGCCCGAGAGAAAGGAAACAGCACCATGCTGTGGCCCAGATCTGTGCTGTATGCAGTCAGGGGTCTCTGCCATACATGGCTCTCTAAGGTGGCGTGCCCCATTCTTCTGCTCTTTGGTGACAGGAGCCACAACATCCCTCTGGGGATGACACCGCATTGTATACCCCATAGAAAAGTTTCCACAGCTTCTGTGTCCCTAATTCAACAAAGACTCCAAGCATTTATTCTTTCATTACATTTTTTGCAACTATTGATATTATTCTGCAATTATGAAGCCTAGTAGCATATTGGGAAACTTAACTGGAGCAAGGCATTGTGTTGAATATGAGCTTTTTGTATCTAAAAGAGTCACATGCAGCTCTAAAATTTTCACAGACTTGTAGAATCATAGAATGGTTTGGGTTGGAAGGGACCTTTCAAGGTCATCTAGTTCCAACCCCCCTGCAGTGAGCAGGAACGTCTTTAACTTGATCAGGTTGCTCAGAGCCCCATCCAACCTGGCCTTGAATGTTTCCAGGGATGGGGCATCTCCCACTTCTCTGGGCTACCTGGGCCAGTGTTTCAACACCCTCATTGTAAAAAATGTCTTCCTTACGTGTAGTCTAAATCTCCCCTCTTTTAGTTTAAAACCGCCAGCCCTTGTTCTGTCACAACAGGCACTACTTTCAAGTCTGTTCCCATTGTGGTCCTTTTCTAAAAGCAAGCACAGAGAATGTGAAGCAAGTGTAAGAGCTGACCTTGTTGCCTTTCTGAGACCAATGGGTTTATGAAGCGAGAGTTTCTCATGGCGGACAAATAAAAAGAGCACAATGCATGTACTTATCATTGTCTCCTTGCTGACAGACATACTTGAAATGGAAAAGAATAATAATAATGAAAAATTCAAGGCCCTTCCAGGAGAGCCTGACTGCCTGCATGTCCCATGCGAGTGCCATGAAAAGAGCTTTTCATTACTGGAGCCATGCTTCTCAAATGGAACATGTTTTATCCAGTATCAGTTTCTAGTTTAAAGCAGGGGTGTCCCTACCTCAGATTTCAGTGGCAAAGGAGGAAAGTCTGAATGGGAGGTATGTAAGGTGATGCTGCCTCTGCACTGCTTACAGTCCCAGAGAGGCTCAAGTCTCTAACACAGTGCAGCTATTTAGAGCCCTTTCACCTGCCTGCAGCCCAGAGGTTGCTAATAGTTGCATTACTCATTCCCTGAGCTTCTCCCACTGCCATATCACATTTATGTGAGAGAAAGAGTACTTATGATACTATTCATATCATTAGATATTGTTAGATATTATTCACAAAGCTTTAATTGCAGCCTAGAGTCATTGTGTGCTGGTTTCCTGCAAAGCAACTCAGTGGAGAGTAAGGTTTTCAAAGCACAAAAATGTGACTATGAAATCACACCGTGAAGCACTCACTCCATGGGATCATACAAGCGGGTTTTTTTTTTTTCTCAGCCCTTGGTCACCTACAGTTGAAGCACACAGTTGGTGATGTCCCTTTGACATTCTCCTTGCAGTCAGATTTACTGTATTGCAACATGGCAGTTGCAATATTTATTGCAAAAGAGCATCTCCTCCACTTCGAGAAGTTCCCTGGTAAATAAGCCACTGAAAATTTGTCATACCAATAGTTCAAAGATACATGTAAGTATTTATAGATAAACATATTAAGGAGCCCCCTGTGTTATGAATATAATTTATTCTTAGAGACTCTGTGTTTCTGAGTGTACGGATATTGGGAAGGGTCCATAGCCTGTTGGCTGTTATTGTGATGCATTTTCATCTCTTCACTAGAGATCTAACTACATTGTCCTGGTAAGAGATGTATATATCATCCTATGATGTGGAAATATTTTAAATTACCCTTTACCTTGCAGGTATGGCATGAATTGTCTGATCCAGTTTGAAGATTTTGCCAATGCTAACGCTTTTCGTCTCCTCAATAAATACCGCAACAGATACTGTACATTCAATGATGATATTCAAGGTAAGTACTGTTAGGAAAATGCAAATTTAGCCTTCATCTTTTCATAAGGAAAGGTGATAAAGATCACAAGACTGTATGTTATACAATACTCAGATGTGTGATAAATTTTATTTTACACATAAGCATTTAAAAAGGTTAACAAAAGCACAGCAGTTTAAGTTGAAAAGTGAGTCTCCATTGTTTTTAGGAATTTAGCTGTTTGCTACAGAGATGTTGTTCAAGGGAGAAACTGGATCGTGTGCTTTAGATTATTAAGGTAATTTAGAGAGTTCCATAAATTTTCTGTGATTTAGCTAAAACAATGATGATGTTTTAACAGTTATACAGGGCCTTCAATCTCCATGAGCCATGTGGTCATTAGCTGATCCTGGCAATGCCCCATCTGTTGTTACCTACCTTATTACATGCACAAAGGAGAAGGTAAACCAGCTTCTTTCCTCTCCATGGATGCTAACTCCACTGTAATCTGAGAACAGATATGTTCTTTCCTAGAGCAGTTAACATAATTCTTCCAGCACCAAAGAGAAATGACAGCAGCAAAGCTGGGGTTATGAACAGCATGTCTATAAGGTCCTGTGAGGCTCAAGCAGTAAGCAGAATTGCTCAACTGCACAGAAGGTTGCAGGCTACATATTAGTGTCATCATGGTCTGATGCTGACTCTGCTTTAAACCACTGGAAGGACTGTTTCCCCATCCATTGTGGACAGGATCTTCCCAAGTGATTACAAATAACCAGTTCTTCTCCTATGAGTCCCTTCATCCCTTTTTCTTTTGTCTAGTCCTGCTTGCAACATGCAGAAATTTCCAAGGTTTGTTGCTTTAATTATTTGCAGTCGGTTGGGCTTATCCTCACCTGTACTTGAAAGAGGCTGAAAGAAATGCCAGTGTCATTTTTCACACAATGCTGGTTCTTTTATAAGCACACTTGCCAGCACTATTTCTGCATCTGCTACCCATCTAGCAGTGTTTGGCAGTGTGTGTAACAGGTTGTTCATATCTGTCATGACACACAAAGGAGTAAGACCCTGGCATGAGGGAATATGGTTGGTGCAATGGGATGCATAGTCCTGCTCCAAGATGCTTTCATGTAGAGGGTTTAGAAGCATTTCAGAGAAGGTGAGATAGATATTCCTGTACAGGAAGACTCGTTAGGTGTCCTTGCCACCCACAAAAGCTTGCAGAGGAGAGAGGGGCACAGAAAAAGTAGATACATTTTTGAATGGAGCTCTTGAATGGAGGAACCAAGAACTCAAACTTTTCTGAAGATGGATGGATGGATGGATGAAGCCCATAATAAGAAGCTAGTGATTTATTTTGGATTAGTTGCTTTCACTGCAAGTGGAAGGGGACTCGGCAGTTAAAAAGAAAAGAGAGCAGGTGATGTGGCAGATCTGTGGGCCTGGGTGTAGGTTCTCTTGAGGGAACTAGAGTGAACTGGAAAGCTTTTTTGGTGAAAGGAACAGTTTCTTAGACAGAGAGAAGGAGGATATAAAAGCAAAACTGAAGATTCAGAGCAGGAAGCAGGAGATTATTTTATAGTGTCTTTTTGGCCATAGGTCAAATGCCTCTAACAGTTCCTGGAAATTATTCCCCCAGAGGGGCAAACCACATCTAGGAGGATGCTGTAAAATGGCATTACCATGAAATGGGACCTTGTTTGCTTCTCCCTGGTTGGATGTCTCACGTGGTGCGTGGGAGATGTTGAGTCCCCTGAACATTCCCCAGAGCACCACCTGTTAAAATACTAGGATTTTACCTCTTACTAAACACCCTTATACTCTCAGATAAAGCATCTAGCTGGTTTCACAGTAGTAGATAAGGAAAGAAAACCTGCTGATCATTTGCACAGACTAGAGGTGAGTCAAGGGAAGCAAGCCACTGTTTCAGGCATTTTATGTAACTGTTAGAAAGAAGGGATTCCAAGCCAGGGTCATAGTCAGGAATGAGTTTTGGGGACCTTTGGGAAGCTGATGTAACTTGGATTTGCTCAGTTAACTCTGTTGTAGAGTCATGTCAGAGATTAATGGAGTTTAAACTGGGATGAGTAGTCCAATTTACCCACCCTAATATACCCCTCTGTATCCCCAGATGATATGAGAAAGCTAGGAAGTGCCATTTTTTCACTTACGCCCTCCTGTTCTTTGCTTTCGCCTCAGGCTCTCTCTTTTCTGACATGCTATTGTTTCATGACTCACCTACTTTAAAAAGTGGGAGAGTTCAATGCAAATTGTGTTTTAAATGATTAATGAGAAATATACAAAACCTTGTGTTTCAGCAGTCCTGATTTATTTTACTCAAGTTGGGCAGGAACAGACCTCCTGAAACCTGAATTATCCCAGCTTCTGAGCTGGCATTGTTTTCAGTGGATCGATTTAAAAACACATCACTGGCACAAACAGTGCAAGTTAGATCAGGTCTGAGCTATACTAATTGAAACTCATTGCCCATAGGTTAGTGGGCAATGCAATGTGCCTACACACATGGGTAGACGGATGGACAAAATGTGGGAAGAAAGTATAAATTACTCCACTTAATCTCCCTCTTGCTGCCCCAGGGCCTACATGAACAGAAAGCAGTTTAATATATGAACGCCTACTTTTTTATTTATTTTCTTTTTTGGTCACACAACTTCCAGTTTTGCCAAATTCATCCTAACCCACAGAATTAAAGTGACTCAGAGCCCTTCCAGTTCGAGCCAGACTGCTGATGGGACTCCTGCCAGGTACCACAAACTGGGACGAGGTGGATGCTCTTATTCTGAAAACCATTAGCCTGGGAGCTAGCAGGAGCTGGCTCACAATGCCCGCGCGTGGGAGCTCCCCATTAAGGGAGTTCTTCTTCTTCCTCTATGGGGGTGATGACATCAGTCCTTTCCCAGCTCTGACTGGGTTCATGCAAGGGGCAACAGCTTCAATTTCTGCTCTAGGGGAGAAAATTGATTGTCACTTATTCCTTTTTGCCAGTAAAATTCTGGGGCAGGCAGTGAAGCACATATGAAATTGGAGGGACGTGAGAATGCTTTAGATCCTGCTCTTCCTCATACTACTGTAACTTCATTCCACTTAATTGTGCAGTGATAAACAGAAAGTTGACAACCAAAAGTCTTACAAAGGTGTCAAGTCTTGTGAATCCTTGAGACCAGCATCTCTGGCTTCCTACTTCATGCAAAAAAAATATATAAAATCATTGAAGAAGTTAATTTGGAAGGTACCCCAGGACATCACCCAGCCCTCACTCAAATGAAGGGTGATTTCAAACTGAGATCCAGCTTTGACATTAGATCAGGTTCCTCAAAGCTTTGTCCAGCCAAATAATTTTCAATATCTACAAGAACAGATAGTCACAATCTCTTTGTGCTGCCCGTTCCAAAGTTTTCTCATCATTTTTCCCCCCTAAAATCTAATTGGAATTTCCCTAGATGCGACTTGGGTTCATTGACCCTCATCCTTTTGCTGTGCACCTCTGAGTAAAGCCTGCTATCCCCTGGCTCTGTGTGTCTTTAACAGTCTTTTAAAATTAGACCTAATATAACATTAATAGCTTCTCAAAGAACCACCAGTCTGAGTGTTTCAGATATATCCGTATCCAGTTTGAGACACTGTAAATGGATAGGAGTTCTAAAATCCTGAACACCTACACCATGCAAATGAAATTTCTTCAAGGCACTTCAAGATAGGAAACCCCAAATCACTATCCACATTAAAAACACTCAGCCTTTTCTATTTCCATAGTCCCTCCACAGCTGAAGTAGTCTACAGGCAATGCACAGGGGTCATTACTTTTGCAAAACCTGAGTCTTTTCCCAGTTGTTAGAGCAGTGATTGCCCTTTGTCCTTGGATGTGTGACTACTGATGAGCCTCAAAATATCTTTTGACCCACCAACCACCTTTTCTCATTATCCTAGCAGATAACCTTTCCATAACCTTTCCAGGACACTTCAGGAAGCAGTGTCTCAGCCTGGCGGAACACTGCTCCCAGGCCTCAGCTGAGGTTGGGAACAAGCTGACTCCCAACGGTGCAAATCTGAGCAGCTTCAAACATTTGGGCATGTTAGAAATCAAAGATGTGCAAACGTGGCCTATTTTCCAGGCACATTTCCGTGTGCTGTGAGAAGCAGGCAAAACTAGTTTTTGGCTCAGCATTAACTAATTTCAGCAGATTAAAATGGTGCAGTATCTTACTTTGTTGTTTCAGCTGGCGTGGAAAATGCATCTGTAATTATCACAGGAAACTAAGAAGGGGGGAAGCACAATAGGAATGAGCGCTGGACAATACCCTGCTGCAGAACAAAGCAGGCTATGTCCTGCCAGGCAGCTCCTGAGCAGCACACTTTCCCTGTGGGGATTTACCCAGCCTGAAGATAGATGTGGAGATGTTCTCAGTCCTGTACTGATAACTATTACAAGGGGACCTGCTGTGTCCTGCAGCAGAAGAGGCTCCTGCATTTTCCTTTGATGCTACTACGTAAACTATTTATGGACCAGCTCCTAGACTTGTGTCTAAATCACAGATTGACTTCTAAATAAGCCAGCTCAGAACAGTATGGACTCCTGGGTATAATGGTCCTTGGTGTCTAGGGCTTAGTGGTGCAGGGCCCTAAAGATTGCCTTGTATCTTTTGTCATATGGGGGATTGTAACATTTGGTCCCCTTTCCTCTTCTGCTTTTCTTCTTTGCTGTTTCTCTTGTTCACTTGCCATTGCAAACTCCTCCTCTGCAGTCAAGACCAGCACGCATCACCTCTGCGTTAAGCTGTCTGTGATCTTTAGGTCCAGGCTAAGGAGGCAAAACAGAAGAACAGAGCTGTGCTCTGACCTGGTTTAGCTTGTTGGTATGAAACAGCATCCACGGGGTCTCCACTGCTGCGATGGGGACGGGGACACTGTCTTGCAAAGCACTGCCAGCTGCCTGCCGGCCTCTGCCTTTGTGGACCAGGGGGTTGGTTCTGCCCTATTGACAGAGAGTGTGTGCTGGCTGTCACTCTGCGTAAGCAGGAAGGAGGGCAGTGCTGCAGGCCAGCACTGCGATGCATTTTTAAGGCACTGCAGTGTATCCAAGCAGTTTACAGTGGAATGATTTAAAATAGGCACCCAGAGGTGACCTACCATAGGCATCTACTTTAAGACAAGCTCTGCATGTCCCCTGTCAGACATCTCTTCACCATACCACCGCCTCTTCTGCATCACTAGTGTCCCTAAAGCTGTTAGTGGAGAAAGCAAATTCCTTCCCTAAGCATCTATGCTTTGTGTTTTACTGCTGTTCTCACTGACTTGGCCCACACCATTTCTAGTTTTATTTTCTTAATGTCTTACAGAGGCACTTTGGGGGAAGGTTAACACTAGCCCACAACCGTGGAGGTGAAGACCTTGAGCTGATAACACTTCAACAGCTTTTTGCTTCAGCTTTGTTGTGTTTGACTTTTGTTTATATATTTGGAGTGGATCCGGACAAGCTCCACTCTGCTTTCCAGTAACAGACAGAACTGCTTCAGGGAGTTAATGTGAACCAGGATTTGGAAAATCCCTATGCTTCCTCTGCATCCATAAATTTAGATGTATTTTCTTGGCTGCCCTTTGCTAGAGCTGTTAAAACTGGTGTTTGCTGTTCCCTGGGCCCTCATCTTGGCATGGTTTTGATGGGGTGAAGTTTAAACAGGTGGGGCAAGGGTAAAAAATAAAAGATCAGGCTGAATTTAGCCATCTCTTCCACCAGTGTGCTCTGGACAAGGGGGAAGCACCCACAAGGGTGTTGTATGAAGAAACAGGCAGCAGTGTGGGTGCGCACTCCTATCACTGCTGCTATCAGAAGGATCTGGCATGTCAGTGATGCTCTGCTCCATGCAGCCAGTGCCAGGGGCCAGGTGACAGGGCAGTGCAAGCCCTCAACATGGTGGGACTCCTGACCCAAGCATCCATCCTGTCCCCACTTCCCCCCACGTCCCCTGCTTAGCTACTGGGTGCTCTCACATTCAGTACAGACTTGATGTTGGCTGTGGGCAACGCTTTCCCTGTTGCACTTGTGCCAGCACTGCCCGTAACTCATATTTGAAGCCACTCACCCCTCTGTCCTCTCTCCCCAGTCTGAAGGAAGGATAAGGTTCCCGGGCTTGGGTGCCTCTGTGCTGTAGCCTTTTCCATCTGTGCAGTGTCGAACCTGTGGAGCAGATCCTTTCCCCCGGGTTTTGCTCCAGCGTAGCTCCACTGACATCTACTGGGGCTTGTTCTTACCTACACTAGTGCAAGTGGAACATCAACCTCAGAGGGGGTTTCCTTAATGTTTTACAATATTGTGAGTGTGCAGGAGTGTCGGAAATTAATTCCTACAGGGATGGCCATTTTCCTGAGTGTACCTTAGTTTAAAATGCCTCTTTTCTTTTATGATCCTGTTGCACTGGACTCCCCAGAGAGGCTCCTGAGGTCTGCTTGCTATTTTGTGATACTATGTTGAGCATTCAGTTTGAGTCTTGGATAAATGGGATGATTTGCAAGCATTTTCCTTTCTTCTCTCTGTTCCCCTCCATATCTCCTTGCAGATACAGACCAGACAAGCTGGCTTTTGCTAATTACTTAAACAAGTAGCTATCTGTAACAGCAGCATTTACTATCTTTGGAAACAGATAAACCAACATGTTGAAGGGTGCTTGGTTTTTATGTGCCACAACTCATGGTGAGGAGAGTGATCCCCTCCCCATCTCATTTTGTGGTCTTTCCATAGTAGAGGCACAATGATTAGCCAGTTCCTTACATGAACCAGCTGTGAACTCTCCTCCTTAGAGATGGTCTATTGTTCCACGCTCAGAAATTGTAATTAGCAAAGAAAAATATTGAGCTGAGGCCAAGGTACACTAACTTTGTTACTTGAGTAATGAGAGTGAGATGCAGTTGGGGAGATGTGGATGGATTAGAAACACATTGGAGAGAGAGGAGGAGGATTAGGAATGGCAGAGCTGAACAGAGTCCTGCTGTTAGTCAGAGCTCGGTGCAAGTGCAGGGATGAGTAATGGCACACCCAGTCCCACAGGACTCTGCTCTGCAAAATTCACACTACACTGCTCTGCAGGCTGAAGCCATGCACCCTTTCTTTCTGTACACCCCACTTCTCAAATTCCTGGCAGTAACATCTTCAAAAAGACCTCGAGTCCATCTCCTGAATGTCCCACAAGCATTTTCCATTTAAATGGGTTTACAGATACCAGCATTTGTTCCATCACACTTCTTGACAATCATAAGGGTATAAAGAAATTTTGCCTGGGTCAGGATCAAGGGAAGCAAGATTTTTCTATTCTTCTTCTTTTAAATATTTTCCAGGCATGTATTGCTGCTAATGCTGTGACCTGACACTTAACAATGTCACTTTGTAGTTGTTCCACTTTGGGATTTTTTCCTCTGATTAGTTCCCCACTCCTACCACATGGGGATTTGGGCATTTCTGTGCAAAGTAAGCCTGGGATATAGCCTGTGAACATGCGTGAGCGTGTGCATAGGCACTCATAATTTTACTGCATGTTGCAAGCACAACACCACTGACAACTGTGGCACCCTGATCTCTCTACACTTCTTTGCAGTCCAAACTGCCAGGGTGGGATCCCTTCCTCCACAGTTTAGATGTCTGCAATAGAATTGTCTACACATATTCCACTTATTTTGTCTCATCTTAAAAGGCTGTGGTGGTAGTGACACTTTTAGAGTGCGTTCCATTTGACCCAGTTCAGGTGTCTGCTGTATCATGGACAGGATCACATATGTTTGTTCAGAGGAGTCCCACCCTTAGCATCTGGCATGGCAGCAAGCCAAGCAGTCCTGCTGTTTATAGACTTACTGAAATACAGAGAATGAGCATGGGCTAGCTATGTGACACCTGTAGAAAGCAGTCTCTAAAAACTAGGCAATTATCTGATGTCCTTTAAATTCCTTGGATGTTCATTATCTTCCTCTGTAATTTTTTTCTAGTCCCGAGGCATGACACTTCACCAGGTAAACACAGTAAATACAGCTTTAAATGGCAGAGGTTTAGTGCAGGAAAAGCAGGAGGAAATCCTTCATATACATCATTCAGTTACCTGAGTTGACATAATATTGCAGCAGGAAAGCGCTCAGTGGCTGGTTCCCTCCCCATCAATTCCCTTTTAAACCAACTGAACTCAGATGGTCTGGGTATGGAAATAAAATGAAATGGTTTTCTGAGCTAATGAAGGGAATTCATCCTTGGTGCTGAAATGTCTCAAGTGCTTCACTGGAAGAAAGAAGCTTATGAAGCCACCAACCATTAGTCTAGTCCATTTTGTATATAAGACGTGGATGTTTGCGATGCCCTCACAAGCAAGAAATGCTGCTGCTGCTATTCCATACCAGTGTGCCTGTGCGTGGACACCACGGCAGTGACATCTGCTGCAGGAATGTGGTTGCTACCACTTCTGCTTAACCAGAATCACACTTAAGTGGCACTAATTCATTTTTGTAGAACTAAAACTCATCAGAGTTATAAAAGCAAAATGCTAGTGAGCTGATGGTGCTGATAAACACTTCTGGTCTGACCAGTAAAGAGTTTATTTGCCAGAGTTGTTTATATAGGTTCATTCCCTAAACAAAATAAACCTCATCAGTAAAAGTTACTTCTTTTCCAGAATAATTGTGCTTCCACTGGGTTTTCTGTTTGCATGGAAATAATGAGAGATAAAATCTTTCCCCAGTGCCCGGATATTAGCAGCAAGATTTCTAGTTTAGCTCTGGCTTTTGCACTAAAGATAAGCAGCAGGTAAAGCCGAATTTATTTTCTCAGTCCTTGACAGTTGAGGCAGCACCATCTGCTGGTCTCGGTGCTCATGGTCATGCCTTGTGCATGAGCTGCAATGTTTCCCGGGTTGTTTGCTGATGCCTGGCAGCACCCCAGGCCCTGAGGACCCTGCAAAGGGTGTCACTGATGCATTGGCAGATTAAATGGGCAGGAAAACAGGAAATGCCAGAAATTTGGTGAAATCGGGTTTATAATCCTAAAAAAGTTCATTGTGCTTCCCACCCATGACCACTCACACAAGACTTGTTACTTGTGGCCTCCCCAATTTCTCACAAAGCTTCTGAAGATAAGAATTGAGAGTCCAGCATTAGAGCTGGGGACAGCTTCAGAGCTGGGGCACATCCTAGCTGGTATCCTTTAAAAAACTGAGGAATAAAACTAATGGACTCAATGATCCTTATGGGTCCCTTCCAACTTGAGATACTCCATGATAAAACTGCTTCCATCATTCCTAGCTTGTATCCAGCTTGCCCAGGTGACCTGAGATAGCACCAGTGCCTGAATTCTCATTAGTCTGTGCCTCATTTGATTTCTTCCCACCATGTTCTTTCACCTGGGATAGGGCATTAGATGAATATTGTATATGATTGATGTGAGGTGAAGGCAGGCTTATTCAGTCTAGATATCTGCCTCCCTTGATGGATGGAAAGCTGCACCTACCACAATGTCTGTAACAGCAGGGCTCTGCTCTCTGGATACTGGATTCTTTCTTACTAATCTGGGACCAACTCATGTTCTCAATGTCTCCTTAATGATGGGCAATGAGGCACGATGGCTCTGAGTCAGGGATCAGGGTATCGGGGGAGTAAAAAATGAGCATTTGCAGCTGGGCTGTGAAGGTAAATAAGGAGAAGAGGATGGTAATTCCACAATCACAGAGGATTTTGTGACAAGGGTGCCCAAGTTCAGACCACCACTCTGCTACAGATGTCTTATGTGACCTAAGATAAGTTACATGTATCTTAAACCCTTGGGAGTTAGGTATTAACTTCTGGCATTCAAGGATTCAGTGTCCCTTTGACTGTTTGGAGGAAAGGTGTCTCTTTGACTCTATATAGAGGGAAATTTATGTCCTCCTGCCTTGCAGGGGTTTTCTGAGGATTAATATTTTGGAGTAGGGAAACCAGTCTAATCCTTTAGTGACAAGTTCTAAGAGAATGGTTCCTACCACACGGTTTCTAACAGCATGTCAGTAGGGTAGACAACCCATTTACCAGGATGTCCATCTCATGGTGTTTCTCTCTTTTCAGGCACTGCGTCTGTTGCTGTTGCTGGTATCTTTGCAGCCTTAAGGATCACAAAGAACAAGCTCTCTGACCATAAGTTTGTTTTCCAGGGAGCTGGAGAGGTAGGAATGTTCCTAAATATGATTTAAATTGAGTTTGTTCCTAAATATGATTTAAAATTCAAATTTAGATAAACAAAAGCCAACCACCAAAATTCCCCTTCCTGCAAGGCTTGGCTTCATGAAAACAAAGCACAAAAGCAGGTTCCTTGTCAATGGGCAGGAGCAGACCCAACAGGGTGATCTTGCTGCTGCATAGAAGTTGCCAACAATCTTTCAGTGACCTCTTGGCCCATAAGTCCTGGGCAGACGTACTGGATGCTACAAGGCTGCTCGTGTGTCAGTGAGGCTTTAAGTACCTTGAGGGAAGTCCCTTATGAGGCAGGTTGCTGCAGGAACACTGAGGAGGCTGGTTTGAGTCCTCAGAGCTGGTATTTAGAGTAAACTAGAACCTCTTTAGCAATAGAGTCAAAAGGGCTCAGACTCAAAGAACTGTAAGGACAAAACCTCACTTTTTGGAGTCAGTCATATTGCCCTCATCACAGAAGTCAGGTAGTCTGTATGGTGCTTTGCTCAAAGAGAGGGGAAAGGAAAAGTCTCTAATGCCTAGACTGTGGCCTAAAGGTGTTGGTCCGTGTCCTGGCTCAGCTCTTGCCAACCTATGGGACTTTGGGAAGGTCTGTTACTCACTGTTTGCCTACCCTTCTGTGAAACAAAAGATTGTTTGTTCTCTTTCTTCACCGCTCCTGGCAGACATGTCTGTGCTGGTCACCATCTCTGTGGCACAGAGACCCTCCTGCCTTGTTAGTCTTCATCTGAGCAGGAGGGCAAGGCACAGCTGTAGGACCACTGATACATACAGCATGTCCAGGGATGCTTCCTCAGGCAGGAATGGAAGAAGAGGACTTTCCTCTTGGCGTTACTTCAGGTGTAGCAATCCCACTTAACTTTGAGTATATTTGATGTTGTGGCATCATCACCAATGTTTGTTCAGTGTCTGCCCCTTTTCCTCCCCTGCAGCAGCTGGTTTAAATGATGGAGGCAGCCTCTACCTACCAAGGTACCACCTCCAGCCTCACAGGCAGACTGCTCTGCTGGACAATTGGGTTTTTTTAGCACCTACAGTGCTAAAATCAGCCACATGCCATGGCACTGTACAGCCATGAGATAGAAAGCCTCACTGTTTTGTGCAGCCCTGGGGGATGACCCAACACATCTCTCATTTAGAATCTTGCCCACCCCCCCTCAAATTGATGATACCCAAATGAAGTGTTTCTATACTGTGTTCCAGGCTGCAATGGGCATAGCTCATCTCATCCTCATGGCCATGGAAAAGGAAGGAATTTCACGAGAGGATGCCATCAAAAAGATTTGGATGGTGGACTCCAAGGGACTGATTGTGAAGGTAGATTTGTCTCCAGAGCTGAGCTCCGCTCCCCTGCCATCTCCTGCAAGCCAGAGAGAGGTCAGAGAAGGCAGATGCCTTGGATCCCTGCTCAGCTCTGGAGTAAGGGCTGCAGTTTCGTTGGTGTTAGCAGAACTGTTCTTGTTCAGAGGACTAGGTCTTATGGTGACTGCTGTGTACCAGCAGCACTGACTGACTACAGGCAATGCTTTGGGCTGGGCCTCTAAAGTGGTAGGCTACAGTCCTGGACATGGTCTCAAGCAGTGCTGGAAGTCTGTGCTGGAAGTCTTATGTGGCATAGGAGGCACTGTAACAGCAACATTGTGTCCTGCTTGGTGATCCAGCTTGGCCCAGCTCTGCTCTGCACTCCCTGGGTCCTCAGGACTTCTGCCCTTGCTTCTCCTCAGACTTCGGGAGACTTGTGCTATGCATACAGCTTCTCTGCTGCAGCAGCCAGATCCTTCTTCCACACTGTCAATGTATTGGTGAGAGGAGCAAAGACCAGCCCTGCATAACATTACACCAGCAGCTCAATGGCTGACTGGCTGATGCTGAGGTTCTGCTATGCCAAATCTGGTTTAGATAGAGGGCCAAGAGATTAAATGAACTGATGAGTTAGTACATTATGCCTCCACCTTTTGCCTGCAGACCAAAATTTGACTCCTCCTTTTTCCTCACAGGGCAGAAGCCACCTGAACCATGAGAAGGAAATGTTTGCCCAGGACCACCCCAGTGTGAACACGCTGGAAGAGGTTGTTCAGAAAGTGAAGCCTACAGCAATTATAGGTGGAGTCCCCTTAGCAGAACCTTTTCATGTTTCTTAGGAGAGTTTCTGTCTTTCTTACAGGGCCTTCTTTTGCTATGCCAGTAAAAATGTAATGAGCTTTTTTTACCTCCATGTTGTCAGCTGAGTTCTCCGCATCCTTTCCTCTTTGACTGGGGGTCACAGTCTTCCTCTCTTTAGGAGCTGTAGGACATCTCCCAGACACAGCTGTGGCAGGACATGCTGGGGGAGGCAGAATCTGGAGCTCTCCGCAGCAAACACGGCCCTAGAAGGCTGGGCAGGACAAGGATGACAGCAGGCAGTTTGGGCAGGTCTTTGGGATGCAAAGTGCTGAGTCTTCGGGAGGAAAAGTGCTGCATCTGCACTGGTCTAACACTGATCCCCACTCTGCCCAGAGGAGCAGAGGGCTTTATTTTGAGACAGGCTTTTAATCTTGTCATATATGAGAAACATTACCACCTGCATCTCCAGAGGTGGAGCCTGTTCCCTCCCACAGTTCATTTACCAAGTAGAGGCATTCAAGAGGCATCAACCCAATGTGCTGAAGTCAGACAGTCGGAAAGCACCATCTCACTCTGCTGTTGTGGTTTTAGGTGTCGCAGCCGTTGCAGGAGCTTTCACTGAGAAGATTTTGAAAGACATGGCAGCCTTCAATGACAGGCCCATTGTGTTTGCCCTGAGCAACCCCACAAGTAAAGCGGAGTGCACAGCGGAGCAGTGCTACCACCTCACTGAGGTACTGGAGCTCAGCTTGGGGAAGCTGGGTGCTCTGGGTATGCTATGGCTGTGACTGTACCAAGGAACCCACAGTGGTACGTGGTGGGTGGACAAATGACAGTGGACGTAAGTTGAAATAAGAGTGGTTTGAGCTGGTCATAAAGAACTTTCACACTGTAAGGAGAGTCAGGACATGGAACAGGGGCCCAAATTGTTTGTACAGTCTGTCTTTGAAAGTTTTCAAGACCAGGATGGATAAATCCCTGTGCAATCTGGTCTGATTTCATAGCTCATGCTGCTGTGAGCAGGTATTTGCATCCCTACCAGACTGAATTACTCTGCAATCTTCTAAAGAAAGCACTTGCCTCCTTCATCCATAGCTGTTTAAGATGTCCCATCCACCCATCTTACTGTCCCCTGTGTTTTGCCAACCTACTTGGTTACATAACAGTTTCATCACCCAACTTGGACCCAAAGCCACTGAAGAATTACTGTCATGTGGCTTGACTTGGCATAAGAGAGGAGGCCTTGTCTCACTCTCCCCTTTGCCCTCCCCACTACCTGCTGCTGGCTAGAACAATCACACAGCCCCCAGACCTTTATCCTAGATGCATCTCTCTTCACACTCCATAGGTTATTGATCGAGAGGAAGAGTTCAGAGCGAGTTCAGAGCACTTGCAGTTGGGCAGTGCAAACATCCACTCAGTGCTCAGTGGCCCTGTCCCTGTCCCTCTTCATGGCTCTGGGAACCAGGCCTTCTAGAAGTGTCAGCTGGTGATGGCTGTGGTGGAGATACCTCTCACTGACTGGATGGAGATTTGTCCAGCAGAGTCCCCTGAGCACAAATCGTGACCAGCAGCAGAAATGTTAGACTTCTTTTCTGAATCTGGATGCCTCTTTCCCTCTCTTTGATCAGGGCCGGGGAATATTTGCAAGTGGAAGTCCATTCTCAAAGGTAACCCTGCCCAATGGACAGACCTTCTTCCCTGGACAAGGAAACAACGCCTATGTCTTCCCAGGAGTGGCACTAGGAGTCATTGCTTGTGGAGTCCGGCACATCTCTGATGATCTCTTCCTCATCACAGCAGAGGTTTCCAACTGGCATTTAACTAATATTTTCTAAAATATAATAAGAGGCCCCCACTTTGGGTGTTTTCACTAACCTTACCTGGGGCAGTGCCTTGAGCAGAAGTGGCACAAGCTCAGCAGAATGCCACAGCCTTTTCCAGTCTCGGGCAAAGCTCACGATTCCACTGCACCTACAGATGTGCAGGTGCCATGACAGGATTCTCCTCATTCTCCACAACTGCTGCTGACATACAGCTCTTCCACCATCCTGGCTCCAGTGTTAAGTCTGTAATGAAATGTATGCACATGTGTTTTGGAGGAGTTCAGCAGTTCCCGTGGAGAACTAGTCCCAGCTCCGCTGCTGCTGGGGTTTCAGCCACATACCATGTAGTGAATGTGCCATATGCTTAAGACCATCTCCACAGATGATGTTTCTCTTCTTCCTAGTCTATTGCTGCCGAGGTGACAGAGCAGAATCTTGCAGAGGGAAGACTCTACCCTCCCTTGAACAGCATCAGAAAAGTGTCTCTCAAAATCGCTGTGAAAGTGAGTATTTAAGTATTTCCTCTTTTAGATCAAGTCTCCGTGGTAGGGAGGGCAGTGATTGCCCTGGCATCATTTTTTCTTTGTGATTTTTTTTAATTCAACTTACTCTACAGCCTAAAGCGATGATTCTTGGGAATCCTTCCAGCCAGAACTGCTGCTTTGATTTCTCTCATCATTAAAGCCCAAATATGAAAAAAAACTTCTGTGTGCCTCACAGCTCACAAAGCTGTGCTTTATTGCTTGGAGCTGTGAGTGCCCAGGACTTCAAAAAATCAGATTCAGGGTCAAATTCAAACATGACAGAAGTTGCCAAAAGATGTGTAGGTTCCAAAATGCTATTTTGAAACCTCTCCTCCAATATTGAATAAGGGCATAAATACTATTCCATATCTGGGCTTGTTGTCTTATTGTCCTCCAATGTAGGATTGGTTCCCTGTACATATCAAATTTGTAATTCCTGTTCAGGGTACACCTACTGAGAATCCCACTGGCCTGCTAGGAGGTACTGACAGATGCACAGTGTAGGGTGGGAGCTTAAGGGTGTGAGCAGAGGTGCTTAAAGGGCTGCTCTCCTTCAGTTGCACACTCCAACCATTTTGCCAGGGTAGGGGTGTGCATTTCTAAGCAGGCAGTAATTGCAGGCAGCTTCCATTCCCTGACCCAAGGGATGAAGCGCAGCTGACTCAGGGAATCACACAGACACAATTTTAAGGGAGAGAAAGAGGGAAAATACAGCCAAGGCCAAACTGCAGTTGGTTTCAGCTTCATAACATGCCACCATTGTTTCATTAGTTTGTTTTGCTTATCTTTTTGCAGATTGTTGACTGGGCCTACAAGCATGGTCTTGCTTCTTGGTACCCCGAGCCAGCAGACAAGGAAGCCTTTGTGAAACGGCTCGTTTACAGTCCTGATTACGATTCGTTTGTTACTGATGATTACAGGTGGCCCCCTGAAGCCATGCAAACACAAGATGTTTAAGTTTTTGTGAGAACTGTTTTCTCATTTTTATCATCAGTTCCCATGTTTCACATCATTGCTGATATAAAAGCACCTCTAGGCTTGCAGAATGATAAAAGTAAATTAATCCAAGTAGTTTTTTCACTTGCTGCTGCTTTTACTCTGTAGGAGCCTATCAATAGGGAATAAAACAGAGTCCAGGCTGGGCAGTCAGTATTGCAAGGACAGCCTATGGCTGCAGCCTGTCCCAGTCCATCAGCACTGCATATGTCTGCCTGCTTAACATACTGCCTGGCTGCCCTGGGAGAAGCTGCTGGGGCCACCCCAGAAGAAGAGAATCCCATTCCTAGTGGGAGTGCCCATGGGAACCTCAGAGCCCCGCTTCCATGAGGGCAGCTGTATGCATGACCATCCCTCACACACAACAGCCATGCTTTGTCTGTGGCTCTCTGGATGTGATGGGAAGTGTGCATGTTGCCCTGGGAGAGCCACACACTCAGGCAGCTCTACCCTTTCCCTCTTCAAAAGTCCCCAGTGTTTGGGTAGTTTCATCCAACCCAAGCTGGTGCATGGGCCACACAACCTGGCATGGTCCTGTGCCCTATCCCCTTGGAAACAAACCCCAAAACCTCTCTTAGCCCCATGGGAACAACATACTCCCTTTCCTCTGCAGTCCAGGCTATTTTCCAAGGGAACAGAAGCCCTAAGATGAACAGGGGCAAGCTGAGTTGGAGACTAGGGCACTGCCGAACCCATGCACAGTTGCCCTGCCGCATCACTGCATCTTCTGCTGGGCACTGCTGAGGGAGCCAGAGGCTCTCCTGGGGGTTCTTCCATATCACAGAGCCCCAGGGAGGCCCCCTCTAGTGCTGCAAAATTGTTGCACCCTGACAAATACTGTCCCAGTGAGATTATGATGTTGCTAACCATAACTACAAAAGAACAGAGGGGCTTTCTGGCAGCTCATCCCATCCCAGGTCTCACTGCTCACACACAGCAAGGCTGAGGCTGGTTACCACAGCCTTTATTTTGTATCTTCAGGTGGCTTTTAGCACCAGGAAATGCACCTCATCTCTTTGCTAATGAGCCAAGGTGTCTTCAGTGTCCATGTGCTTGTAATGCCAGCAGCACCTTTCATGCTCCTTGCATAGGTAGGTCTTCTCATGTAGGTTAAGGAAGGAAAGAGAAAGATGTCAGATTTCAGATTCAGGGAGAAACACTGAGAAATACTCAGAAATACTCACTGAGAGTACATTTCCTGAGCAAACAACCTTGAAACTAAGGTTTTCTTTCCTTTTACATGGCTTCTGGAAAAAGCTCTGCTTTTGAGAAGGGGTGGAAATTACCTTTTTGTTTCTTTCAGAAAGGTGCTTATACGGCTTCTCTTAGTTTCTTGCCTCTTGCACCTCCCCATTGCTTGACTTTTCTGCATGTTCAGCTTCTGGACCTGACTTCTAAACTATTAGGCAAGAATGAAAAAAGGAAAAAAAAAAAAAAAAAAAAAAAGAGAGAAATTATGTCTTATAGGTGGAGCCACAAAGAGTGGAAATTTTCTGAACAACCTGGGAGCCTTGGGGAGTGCTCAGCCTTATGACAGTCACCTGACCATCTTCCTCTTCAAACATTGCCCACAAGAAAGGTTTCATGCCTTTGCCAATGAAGCCAAAGACAAGATGCTTTTTGACAGGTGGCTTGAAAATCTTAATTCTTCATTATTCCAATCTGTGACTTTGAGAAGCATGGTTTGTTCTTCAGACTAAACTGGTTCTGGTTCAGCTCGTCTTGGCTAGGCAAAGAGCAAGTCCAAGAGAGGGTGGATCAAGCCGTGCTCTTGACACAGGGCACTATTTTTATCCTCTGGATTTCTCTGTTATCTGTCATGCCTTGTAGAGATAATGCCAGTCAGATAGAGATAAAGCAGCCCCTGCCTGGCTCTTTGGAGGCAACAATACCTCTGGCACCTGGGTACCTTCAAACCTCAGCTCTCCTGGAGGAGGCAGTGGCTGCTTTAGGGGAAGTCTGCAAGTACCTTCCATACCTGGGCCTTTCTCCTTGTAATTGCCTGAGCCTTTTCTTACTGGACTCCAGGAAGAACCCCAGGTGCTGAACAAGCTCAGACACACATGGAGAGATCCCAAGAGCATGGGGCTCTCTCCCCATATCATGAACTCAGCCCTGATCACTGTTGCCATCTGTCACTGGTTAACTAGTGTAGGCAGCCAAGTACCATAAACCAGCTTGCTCGCTCCTGGAAGTGGCATGGTGAAGAGAATCAGAAGAGTGAAAATAAGAATACTTCTGGGCAGAGATAAAACACAGATTAATAGGTCAAGCAAAACCTGAGCACACAAGGACTCCCAGGAGCAAGCTCCCACATTACTTCTTCTGTTGGGCTTTTCTTCCATCCTTGCTTCTACTTTTCCTCCACTTGCCCCTTGGGAGTCTGAAGAGGCCCTTCCCCAGCAGCTCTTCCAGGTGCTACATAGAGACCAATCCTGGAATCAAGAAGACAACAGGATCCAGTCCTCCAGCTCCTTCCCAAGCAGTGCACAAGCCTTGGCACTACCAGCTGACCCAAGAGAAGCTAAGAAGCTGATGACATGGTCAGTGGCCAAGGGTGGCAGAAGCAAACATAGTCACTCGGGAAACAGAACACCACCACTAGAAAGTGTCTGGGAAAGGGCACTCCTGCCTGACACGGCCAAACCCATCTGCCCTCTGCAGGAGAGACAGCCCAAAGTGAGACCATTGCCAGGAAAAGATTCCATTGCCAAACAAAGCAGCTGGCCTCTGGGTTGCTAAGGCAGAAGGCTGTCTTCTGGCAGAGCCCGCTGTCCTCAGCATTAACCCCTTCTCATTAGAAGCAGGAGCTGCACAGCAAGCGTCTGCACCCAATAATAACCCTGCCTGGCTTTATGCAAGGGCAAGAGGGAGCCACCTCAAGCAGGAGACGAGTCAGACCCATGAGGAGAGGTCACTGCCAATGGCTTTTCAGGGCATTTGCCAAGAGCCCATGGCAGTGCTGGTGGAGTGAGAGACTCATGCTAAGGAGAAATTTTAGCAGGCGGCCAGTGCTATCCAGGGTGCAAACAAAGCCTACAGAAACCCCTCATTTTCACTTCATTCTTCTGGAAGCACAGGCAGCTAGTGTCCATGAAGATGATATCTACATCCTGCTTCCTTGACAGGGTGTAAGACAGAAAAAGCAGGGTCTCCTGAGCGCAGTGCAGTAGGTGATTTGAGGAACATGGCAACACGCAGCACTGCACCATGTCCCAAGGAACACAATTGTCCAAGGATACCAAGGCATAATTCAAGAGAACAATCACAGAAGGAACCTAGAGAAAAACAAGCAGGGAGCAAATTAAGTTAGAGTCAAGGCTGGGCAGTGGCCAAGCCCACAAGCAAAGTTCTGATAGAGAGCTGTCTTGCAGATTCCTCTGGTGCAGCTCATGGATGTCTTTATAACACCAGGCCTGGGCTGCCCCTGCGAGGAATCTGCTGCTTTCTGACCAAAAGTGGCCATTCCCTTTCCCAGGGAAGTCATCCCCAGGATTCACAGCTCTGGGGACCCTGACTGCCGTCCCCAGGGGCAATATTTCTGACCGATAGAGCAAAGAGGTTCAACACTGGAGAAACGACAACCCCTGAAAACTCAAAAGAGTTCTGAGGGCCTGGTGCCCACACTCGGTGCATTGCTGGGGTCTCAGCACATCCTCCCTGCTGCCATGAGCCAACACAGCATCAGGGTGCAAGCAGTGCAGAGAGGGATGTTTTCAGAAGCTGCTGCTTGGTGAATGGTGGAAAGTGGGAGTCTGTCCTTGCTTGTGAGGAGCTTAGACTATTCATGGGATCTTCTGAAGGAGCTCTAGACTCTTCTCAGTCCCCGGGCAGCAGCAGTTGTGCATACATACCAATGGCTTCAAGAGAGGAAGCTGTCTCATATGCTTCCCTTACAAGAAGAGTTTCTTTCTCCTGAGCCCCTGCGGTGTTCTCTGACAGCTGGAAGAGAGGCTTCTGTGCATGGAGGAACTCATGAACCTCCATGGACAAAGAATGTTTAGTAAGGCAGAAGATTCCCAACCTGGGTATTCCAACACCATAAAAAGAGAGAGCAATGGAGGATCAGGGATCAGTATTTCTGAAATGGGACATCACTTCTTCAGTTAAGACTGTTGTGCCCCAGCTGCTGCTCATGGGGAAGGGGCCAGGTGGCAGCAGTCTGGGGGAGCTTTGGAGATGGCCTCACCCTCTGGGCTCTTTTCACCTCCCTGCAGAGGTTCTCCAGAGCAAAGCAAGTGCTCGTAGTTAGGGAGGACACCCTAAGGGCTTTCCAGCAAGTGGGGAAAGCCTGGAGAAAGGGCTCAGGCTGAATTCTGGGCTGCCTGCACAGGCTGTGGGCAAGGAGCAAGCTCCAGGCAGCACAGAGCTGGTCCTTCTGCTGTAGGTGGATTCTGTTGTCAGGAGCATCACAGCAACAGTGCATGTGGCACATCTGCAGAACACAGGTACCTCCAGGGTGGGTCTTTTGTATTAGGAGATAGTTTGTGACGTGAGGACTACTGGGATGAGCAGGACGGTGGCTGATGCCAGTGTCCTAAAACACCCTCTCCCTCTCTCCAGGACAAATCCCCAGCACAACAGGCCTGCTCTGCTGCCTGTTAAAACTCATACAAGGCTCACTCTGCCTTCATGGGTCAGAGTAGTCACCCAAACTAATTTCTCCAGCCCACCGGTCCCCAGCTACCAGCCACCCCCCAGTTCTGTGGGTACGGGCAGTACCTGGTACCAGCTTCTCCCCATTGGGGTCAAGCACAGAGAGAGTCATACCCCCAGCCACAGGGTGGGTGGAAGAACCACAGCAGCAGGGAAAGAGAAATTCTGTCATTTATTAACTCTTCAGAGGAGGGGCACCCCAGGGGGTTCCCAGCCCCAGGCCCCCTGGCTGCTACAGGGGAACCCATTGTTCTTTGGGGTCCAGCACTGCCACCACAGTGCTTGAAGAAGCAGATGTAGTGGGGCTGCCAGTGGGATCTCCAGCACATTTTCAGGCAGCAATTGTGAAGCAATTGTGGAAGCACCATCCTACAATGCCCTGTTCCTGGGCACCCCCAGCCATGTGCCCAGACTCCATGTTCCCTCTGCTGGGGACTGTGCTCTGAGTCCACAGGGCCCTGCGCCCTGTCCACCGTGTGCCCAGGAACCCACTCATGCTCCATCCCCTCCTTTAGTTCCCATGAGGGGTTCTGGCCAAGGGCTGGTTCTGGTTCTTTCCCTGGCTCCTTGACATCCTGGTTGGACTGAGTGTGGCATATGACTTCCATGTGCTCTTCTGAAGCTCCAGAGAGGCTCCAGTGGAAAGAGGATGCCGTTGAAGCCCTCAGCTGCAGATGGGACAGAGGGACTGTCCTCAGTCCCATCACTGGTTTACACACTGGCATATGCAACAGCTCCCAGCCCCCCGGATACATGCCCAGAGCCAGGGACTGTGCTCCACCAGGATGCTTTTGCTTGGAGCAGTTGGGATGCTCTTGTTCAGGCCCACAGAGTTGCTCCTGCCTGGTCCTACCTTGCATTTGTCTACATCATCCCTCAGCATCTCTGCTTCCAGGCACTTGAACCAAACCCTGGCCCCAGGCAACCCCACCTTGTCCTGCACCTCCATCCTGGCCGGAGGGAGTTAGGGCTTCCTAGGAGGGGGTCCCACTATAGGCTCCCTCCACCTCCTGCCACTGGGTGAGCTCCATGTGCAGCCATTTGCAGAGCTTCTCAGTCATGACATGGGAGTCTTGGATGGTGCCAACGAGCTCCAGGACTCACTGCTCCCTTGTGGCCATGGCCATGGCTGAGCAGCTTCCAGGGGACAGCTCCACATCCACAGGGCTCTGTGCCCTGTCTACCGTGTGCTTGGGAACCCACTCATGCTCATTTTCCACCAGGAGTTCGTGTAGCAAGGGTGCCTAGTCAAGGGCTGGTCCTGGCTACTCCGCCATGTGTGTCACCTTTGACATGCTGGTCGGACAGAGGGTTTTCTGAGCAGTTGGTCACCACCAGCTGCACCATCCAAATATAGTGGTTGTGAGAGAGTCCAAAGAGATGAAGCCCACTGAATTGGGACTGCCCCTCAACAGGGAGCCCATGGAGGTCAGTGTGGCCCAAAGGGACAGATCCTTTCTGCTCTTCACCCCAACTCTCCCCAGAGCTGCTGAGGGAGAAGATGGAGAAAGTCCCTGGGGGGATCCCACCACAAGCCCCCTCTGCTTCTTGGTCTCACTCTGGCAGTTCCTACTCTGGGAAGGAGTGGATGGAGCTGTGGGACAAGGAACTGCTCACCAGCAATGAACCCAAGATGGACAGTGAGTCCAAAGGCTCTACATGGCATGGCATCCAGCATGGCCTGCGTGGACACAGGCTCCCTGCTCATCGCCTTGTCTGCCCAGTGCCAAGGGACCTGCTCTTGCTTGGGCTTCTAATCATCCAGGAATTGGGAATGCTCCCCAGAAGCAGGACAGGGAGCCCAGGGGCATGATGAGGGGCATGGAGTCCAGCAAGGCCTGCATGGACATGGGTTCACTGCTCGTCACCTCTACTCTTACCCTTCAGAGGAGGACAACCAGGAGACCATGTAGCATCCCAGCCCCTCTGGCAGGACCTGCGGGCAGCTTCCCCTTGCTTGCCAGCACCAGTAGAAGCTCAGGCTCTGAGGGGACACAAAATGCTTTGCAAGGCCCAGCACCCTGGTGCACATCAGTGAGCCCAACCTGCTTTTCTCCCTGTCTGTTCATGGTCCAAGCAAGAAACCACTTACAATTCAGGTGGCCAGAGGTCTGGGTTGAGTGGCTGGAGGGCTGGGATGAGTTGCCAGAGGGCTGAGCTGAGTGGTTCAAGGTGATGAAGGCCCCATGGGGTCTGCAGCAGCAGCAGGATGCCCATCAGTGGGTTGGTGGGGCTGAGGGTCTTTTACAGTTGAGGCTGGACCTGGATGGTGTTGGGCTCATTCTGTGGCAGCATGGTGGCCAGGGACAGGCTGGTGTGGCTGGATGGTCATTCCAATTGGGACTGGAGTTGGAGGGTGCTGAGCTCATTTTTGGGCAGCACAATGGACAGGGATGGGCTGGGGGACCATGGGGATGGTGGGTGCTCTGGTGTTCCAGGCAGGAGAGTGGGCTGCTGGCATTGGCTCTGTCTCACAGAGATGCAGGGGTGCCTGGTCTGGCTTCAGGGCACAAGGGGCAGATGATGGTTTTCAGGTCCTCTTCTGAAGCTCCGGAGGGGCTCCAATGGCTCCTCCACCAGCTCTCCTTGAAACCCTACTTGGACTGAGGGTTTTCTAAGCCATTGGTCTCCAACAGCTCCACCATCAAAAGTGGGCCATAATGATGGGAAAGAGTCCAGAAAGACACAGTGCATTGAACTGCTTCTCAACAGGGAGCTCAGGAAGGCCACAGGTCCATTACTATGGATAAGGAAGCTCAAGCACCGTCATCAAGGGCAGGAGTTCATAATCGATATCTCCACTCTTGCCCTGAAGAGAAGGAGACACTGCTGCACCCCAGCTCTTCCAGCAGTGCCCAGCATGGGCAGGGGCAGGGCACAGAGGGAGGCAGGATATGGGGGTCTCCCCAGCACTCACCCCATCTCCAGGCAGCATCCCACAATGCTTGACTCCTGCCTGGGCATGCCAGCCACATGCCCAAACCCCAGGTCCTGTCTGCTGGGGACTCTGCTCCACATCCACAGGGCTCTGTATGCTGCCCACCCAATGCCCAGGAACCTGCTTGTGCTCCATCCCCACCAGGAGTTCTCATGAGGGGTCTTAGCCATGGGCTGGTCCTGGCTCCCCCACCAGCTCAGGTGTGGGATTCTTCTTCTCCTCCTCTTCCATGCAGCACAATCTCTTCCCTCTCCCACAGGGTCAGGACAGGATTGTCAAGCAGGGAACACCTGTCCCCATGGGCCCTGATACCCCACCATGGGACTCCCTGGCCTCCCTGGGGAGGAGCAGCTCCACAGGCTCTCTCTACTCCTTCCCGGAGCCCTGGCCCAGAGCTGTGATGGAGCTGGAGGGACTCACTCACCCAGGAGATCCCTAGTTCCCCAAGGCTGTCAAGGAGCTGGTGGGGGAGTCACAGACAGTCCTTGGCCAGGACCCCCAACTGGAGCTGCCAGCAGAGACAGAGCAAGAGTGGGTTCCTGGGGGATGAGACACAAAGCCCATGGGCATGGAGATGACCCAGTAAACCCCCAGCTGAGGCCATGACCACAGGAGAGCTCAGGCTGCACTGTCTGGGCCACCTAGACAGTGATACACGTGGCAATGCAAGCTGCCCCCTCCTCCAAGGAGACACAGGTCCAGCTAGGTTTGAGGATGGAAAAGGACAGAGAACTAGACAGAAGTAACCCCACAGATCAGAGTAGGAGGAGCTCTATGGGGCTGGACAGAAGCAGCTACATGGACCCAAGGCAGAAGCATCCACATAGAGCTGAGCACGAGGAGCCCAATGGAACTGAAGAGGAGCAGCTCTATGGAGCCAGGGAGGATCATGGTGTGTCATGGGCTTCCATGTGGGGCTGTGGCATGGGACCGGGCTGCCCCTGGTGTTGTCCCAGTGCCTTGGAGTGGAGCTGCCAGGGGCAGATGCAGACATGGACAAGGCTGTGGATGCTGATAAGGACAAGTGGCCAGACGGGAGCAGCTCCAGTGGATCTGGAAAGGAGCAGCCCCACGGAGTTGAGCAGAAGAAGCCTGAAGGAGCAGAGCAGCCCCGTGGAGCCGGAAAGAAGCAGCTGGAAGACGACACATCCTTCCCCTGCGGCTGCGGGAGCTGGAGCCGCAAGGAAGGGCTGGCGAGGGCGCGGCAAGTTCGGTGACCGCCTAAGGCTATGCCCGCCCCTGAAGTCTCCTTGACAAGGCTGATGCTCTGTGTTCCCAACGTGTAGGATTCAAAGTGAACCACTTGAGGGCTGTAGAGGACTTCTAGCAGTAGCTTTCGCCTGGCTGAGAAGCTCCTGTCAGCGGTGCATCGCTTTTACCAGGGATTTAATCTGTGGCAATGAATATTTTTTTCGTGTCCAATCTTGTAGAAGAAAAATCTCCCCTAGAGGGACTCCTGACCGAAATCAGAAATTGTTGTGTGGCTGCTCTACAATACATATTAACTACTAAAAGACATTAAGTCAGTGTAGAAAAAGCACAAGTTCAACAGTGTCAGAACTGTAGCTGCTGTCTGTGTTTTGCTTTCTAATTTAAAGCAAGGATTTTTATAGCAGATCCTTTTGGATGTCTTTGTTTCCTCTCACATATTCTCTCATCAGCAGAACAAATCCTCTATTCCTAAATTGTTCTTTTTCTCTTCTTTTGAAAAAAAAAAAAAAAAAAAAAAAAAAAAAAAAAAAAAAAAAAAAAAAAAAAAAAAAAAACAAAGAAGAAAATTAAATACCATTATAAAAAAAAAAAAAATACA